>JARBWK010000003.1:5601310-5757068 GCA_030556195.1 Anolis apletophallus | reverse complement strand
TTCTTTTTCGTGGAAGGAAGGCGCCCGATTCAAATGTAATGGCTACTTTTGACTGCTTTTCTATATATTGGACTGCTTTCCATTAAAGACTATGTTTTGCCTTTGGATTTCAGCGTGGCATTGCATCCCTATTCAGCTGAATTAGATTCTTCTCTCGGTAGTGCGTGCTTTCAGTCTGGGTGAGCATTGATCTGGGTTTCTTTGGGATTTATAGTTCTGGAAGATCATCCAGATTTTGGGCCTCGATCCTCGCACCAGGGTGGCCTGGGCTCTCCCTTAAGGGAAGGCCCCCAAAACGTAGTTCGGTAATAATGAGGATTTAAAGATTGAGATTGCAGAGATTCTGGCACAAGCCAGTCAAAGGTGGTCCCAATGGTGGTCGGCACGCAGGTATGTAGCCAGGGGGCTCTGGGGGCTTCAGCCCCCGAAATTCTCAGGGTGACCCAGCGAAGGCCTTACTGGTACATTATTTAAACTGTTATGTTTATTCATATCATGAGCTGATCACCATGCTCATATATCCCTACCTTCATGGGGTTATTGGGATAACAATACAAAAGATTTCCTAGGGTAAACCCTCTTCCACCCCAGTCTCAAGCCCCCGAACAAACTCAGCCCCCACCAAAATCACAGCTACGGCCCTGGGCACACTGGATGTAGTGCCTAAAGACCTTAGCCTGCACTTAAACTGTCGGCACCTGACAAAATCACCACCTGCCAGATGCAGAGGCCACTTTATTGGATCTGCACACATTGTTACCGATACATCACACCCATCCTAGACTCTTGGGGAGAGGAAATGTCCGATGTGTGATCAATACAACAATAGCAAGTGATCTTCATCTGCTGTGGACTCAATAACTTGTTATTATTTAATAATAATAATAATAATAATATGTAATATCATCATCATCATCAAACATATATATCGTTTGCTGTGACATACTGTGTTTTTGTGTTAGTAAAACAATAATATCTTAAATAAGTAGAATACTCACTGTTCTTTTAATATACAGTAGCCCTATTTGTATGCTACTTTTGCATATCTCCATCAAGAAAGAAAAATACAGCATATCACCGTCATCACTTGAGCAAAAGTTCCGTCCCCCTGGTAAAAAGCCTTGGTGTTATCCTGGACTCCAAATTGTCGATGGAGGCCCAGGTTGCCCACGAGCAAAGCCTTCTTCCACCTGCGCCAAGCGAGACAATTGGCGCCCTATCTTCGATGGAGCGCTAGCTACAGTAATCCATGCCACGATTACATCAAGGCTGGATACTGTAACGCTTTGTATGTGTCTACCCCGGTCACTAACCCGCAGGCCCCAGAATGTAGAACGCGGCCGCCAGGCTTTCTCACAGGAACATCGATGAGATGCCACATTACACATTTTTGCAGCGCCTGCACCTGGCTGCCTGTTGAGTAGCCTTACACAAGACCTGACCTTGGCTTTCAAACCCTACGGGGCCGGGGCCCAACATACCCTAAAGACTGCCGCTTTGTTGATGCCTGCTCAAGGACCCCGCGGCCAGCAAACAAGAACCTTCACGTACCAGGCTTGAAGGAGGCCCACCTGGAGACCATAGAGACGGAGATGGCTCTCCGTTGGCGGCTCCCCGTTCTTTGGAACTCGATGCCACCGGACAGAGAGCCTCCCTCGACCTGCCCCAGTTCTGACCGCTCTGAAGACCTGGCTATTTAGAAAGCCCATGGTTAATGCAGAACTCAAATACTGAGCCTGGCCCTGCATTTAACCACGGAATATTTAATCTAGTTTTAAATACTCTATTTTAATTGTGGAATTTGTTTGTGTGTAAGTGGCTGGCACTAGCATGGAGGGCGACTCAGAAATACATAAAGTCAGTCAGTCAGTCAGCCAGTCAGTCAGATTCACTTTCACTATACTTTTCATATTCAGAGATCAGTTGGATACAAAGTGACTCCCTAATATTTGCTGACAGTTCAATTACCCTAAAGATGGCCAATTGGTGAAAAGACCAAAGTACATTGAATTTAAAAAATGGTTTAATAACTAATGATAATAATAATAACAAATTGCTTATTACGCCAACATCACAGTAGCGCCTTTGAAACTCATCATGCATTGTGTAAAATGAATGCAGTTTGATCCCACTTTAACTGCCACGGTTCAATCTCAGGAAGGTCGGGAAAAGGTCAGAGCCATCAATAACCAACCGAGCAAAGCCTCCAAAGCCCAAAATTTCCATGTAGAGGGGAAAGGTGCGCTCTTGTTGGGAAGCGCTGGTGCCAATGCTTCCTATTAAAGCAGCTAGAATCAAAATAAAAAGTATTACCTGAGTGATTCTGGACACATATGGTACATCTAGTCCAGACATGTGCAGGAGTTTTGGACTTCAAACCCAGTTGCAGTTTGGTGGGCTGCTGTTATCGAAAAAAATTGGACCCCTCTCCCCAAAAGATAGACTTGACCTTGAAACTAAAAATCAAATGTGAAATGTATTTTATTTTTACATTTTAGAGTTCCCCCTCCCTGTCTTTTACACTATTTTTTCAGCAACTCCTTCAAAAGGAGCAAAAACTATACATTCCAAAATATATATACTCACTTTCTGGAAACAGAGATCACATCAGGGAGACAGATAGGAAACGTGCACTCAGTAATCCCATGTTGAAACACACCGATCATCCTTAAGATGAAACTCACACAACCTTCTTCATAATTCTCTGTGATCGTGAACATATATGCTTATTAAATAAGGTAACTGGATGTGGTGGCGGTAACAATATCTGCGCTCGTACGGTTGAGCGTGATATCTCCACCGGAAACTAAATATGATGTGCCTATGAGGGATTTTCCGCTTCCACCTACTGTGAGACTATGACCGCCAAAGAAGGGACAAGGTAATGCCATCATTTTGGACCTGAAAGTAATTTTCTACCTTCTTGGGGGTCAGAGATGAGACATCAGTGCACAGATTAACTCTGTATAGTGAATTTTCCGGGGCTGTATGGCCGTGTTCCAAAGCATTCTCTCGTGACATTTCACCCACATCTATGGGCAGGCATTCTCAGAGTTAATGAGGTCTCACCATCAATGTGGGCATTATAAAGCATTATTAATAATAAAAACATTATTACTATTGATAATAGTTACAATGTATAGAAAATATCAAAGCAATTTGCTGGCCAATATGCTTCTTATCCAATTAACTGACTTCAGACAGTTGTTTCTGCTTCAACAAGCAGCTCTTATCTTTATTTACATTACACTCATTAGCACGGTCATGATGCGAGAGAGAGAGAGAGAGAGAGAGAGAGAGAACAATGGCATCTACTATATTTATGCCAAACCGTTATCAACTCATTAATTCAGTGTCCAGCCTCCAGTCTCTTTGTGTGTTCTACGCATGCGTCATAATGTTCCAGATAGCTAGCTCTTTCACAGCTAGCAACATGGACATTTTAAACTTGTACAACAACAGCAACAAAAAAATAAAAATAAAAAATAAAAAAATAAAAAATAAAAAAATAAAAAATAAAAATAAAAAATAAAAAATAAAAAATAAAAAATAAAAAATAAAAAATAAAAAATAAAAAATAAAAAATAAAAAATAAAAAATAAAAAATAAAAAATAAAAAATAAAAAATAAAAAATAAAAAATAAAAAAAAAAAAATAAAAATGGCAGGCACTCCAAAGCCGGGATGGCAGGCACTCCATGGCAGGGCGATCAGCTGGGAACAGCTGGGGGTGAGAGCAGGCAGAGGCCTGCAGCTTCCGATCTGCTGCTCTGCTCTCTGCTGTGGTGGGCAGCTGGGTCCGCTTTGTCATCCTCTGGGCTGGGTCCATTGGGCTATTCCATCTTGGGATCCTTCATCTCTTGAGGATGTCAGCCTTCATCTTGGTTCGCACCTTGTCTTCTTGAATTTCATTTCATTTTATTTTAGTGGTTTTTATTATTATTTTATAATAATTTTATAATAATATAATAATAAATAGTATAATATAATGTTATATTATAATTTCAATATATTATAATGTCTATATATATACTATAATATAATAATTATGATATTAATACTAATAATATATGAATATTTCTTGATATATTAATATGTTAATATTAATGATGTGTAATATATAGTAAATATAGTAAATAAATAAATAAATAAATAATGTAGATTAGAATGTAGTTCAGCCTTTGGTGCAGCCCTCCATAATATTTTTTGGCTCTCGTGTGGCCCCTTGGAAAAAATAATTGCCCACCCCTGTTTGTTTGTTTGTTTGTTTGTTTGTTTATTTATTTATTTATTTATTGTTCAATCTTATATTCCGCTCCTCCCTGTAGGCTCGGGGCGGGTAACAACAGTATGATGGGCGTCATGTCGCAGACATGTAGCCCTACAATAAAAACATGAAGCACATTAAAAACACATTACATTACATCTCAGTTTAAGACATCGAGGCACATTTCTTAGACCAATATGCCTAATTAAAGGCTAGTCCAAAGAGGGCGGTTTTGCAGGCCCTTCGGAAGGGGGCAAGCTCGAGATGGCTCGGGTGCTATCCGGGAGGGAGTTCCATAGCACCGGCTGCCACCAGCTCGTTGTCTGGTTGCGGACAGATGGCAGGAGCGGATTGATGGTACTAGCAACAGATTCCGTTCATCTGAGCGCAGTGATCCCGGGGGAAAGTACGGGGTAAGGCGGTCCCTCAAGTACGCAGGCCCTAGGCCGTGTAAGGCCTTACAGGTCAATACCAGCACCTTGAAGGCAATCCGGCATTCAATAGGGAGCCAGTGCAGTTGCCGGAGAATGGGAGTAATATGCTCCCTCACTGGCGCTCCCGCCAGCAAGCGAGCAGCGCCATTCTGCACTAGCTTGAGTTTCCGGATTGTCGACAAGGGAAGGCCAACGTAGAGGGCGTTACAGTAGTCTAGCCTCGAGATGACCGTCGCTTGGATTACCATGGCCAGGTCGTTCCTGGACAGGTAGAGAGCCAGTCGCCTAGCCTGTCGTAGGTGGAAAAATGACGACCTGCTGACCATGGAGACCTGAGCCTCCATGGTCAGCGAGGAGTCCAGTTGCACACCCAAGCTCTTAACCAGGGGTGACGGGCTAAGCTGTCCGCCATCCAGGGTAGGCAACCGGCACCCGCCCAGCCCAGGCCGACCGGGCCACAGGATCTCCGTCTTCGACGGATTCACCTTCAGCCGGCTGGCTCGCAGCCAACCAGTCACGGCTTCGAGGCAAAGATGGAAACAATCGGGTACGGTGTCCGGCCTGCCGTCCATTCTCAGCAGAAGCTGGGTGTCATCAGCGTACTGATAACACTCCAGACCAAAGTCGCGGGCCAGCTGGGCCAGGGCGCATATAGATGTTGAATAATAAGGGGAGAGGATGGCCCCTGGGGACCCCCGCAATTTGGTGGGAGTCTCCGGAGACCTCCCCCCCCCCCTCCACGCGTTGTCCCGGTCCTGGAGGAAGGAGGCCACCCATTTTAGGGCGGTCCCCCGACCCCAGAGCCGGCTAAACGGTGGGTCAACAGTGCGTGGTCTACGGTATCAACGCTGCTGTCAGGTCTAACAAGACAAGCAGTGCTGATCCACCCGGTCCAGCTGGTGGCGAAGTTGTTCTGTAATGGTGACAAGCACGGTCTCCGTCCCCAGGCCCAATACGGAAGCCGGACTGGAAGGGATCAAGTCCAGCTGTGTCGTCTAAGAACCGCTGCAGCTGATCCGCTGCTGCCCTCTCAATTACTTTGCCTAAGAAAGGCAAGTTGGAAACAGGCCTGTAAGTGGAGGGAGCCGAAGGGTCTAAATCGGCTTCTTCAGCAGCGGTCTTACCATAGCCTCTTTCAATCCCCTGGGAAGACTCCTTGCTCAAGGGAGCTATTTATGATCTTTCCCAGGGGCCTCGTAGCCCCTCCCGGCAAGATCTAATAAGCCAGGAGGGGGCACGGGTCGAGGAGCAGGTAGTTGGTCTAGCTGCAGCGAGTAACTTATCGACAGCTGCTGCGTCCAGCGGTTGGAAATGGGTGAAGGTGGGCCCGCCGAGTGGCGGCGGAGTCTCGAGTTCGCTCACTGTATCAAGAGTGGCTGGAATGTCCCGGCGGAGAGTCGAAATCTTGTCGGCAAAATAGTTCTGGAAAACCTCAGCTGTTGGAGCCAAACCCCTATCATTTGGGACAGTTGGGATTGTTGTCAAGGACCGAATTATCTTAAAAAGTTGAGCTGGGCGTGAACTAGCCGACTCTATCAGGAGGAATAGTAGACTTTTTTCGCCTCCTTGATAGCTTGCTCATAAACCTCTTTAAATTGTTTATAAGCCGATTTCGATGCTCCATCACGGAGGCTCCGCCACACGTCCTCTAGCTGTCTCTTCCTCCGTTTCATCGCCATAACTCCTCGGTGTACCACGGCGAGCGATTTCTATGGGGGATGAGAGAGCGCCTGGGGCAATCTCGTCTAAGGCAGTGGAAAGATTGGCATTCCAATATTCCACTTGCCCGTTGACCGAGTCGCTGGGGAGTTCCCAATCCTTAGAGCATTCAGGAACCTAGTGGGTTCCATAAGTCTCTTCGGGCGAACCAGAATAGGTTCGGCACCCTTACCGGGAGGGGGGGCCAGTTCCAATCGGACTTCCAGGACACTGTGAACCTCCGTGATGGAGGTTGGGATCACCTGAATTCCGGCCGCGAAGATCAGATCTAAGGTATGTCCGGCCTGGTGCGTGGGGCCGGTCTTACAGGGTGAGAGTCCTAGTGCCTCCATGGTAGACACTAGGTCCATGGCTGCTGTTGACAGGGAGGTGGTGTCGGCGTGGACATTGAAGTCCCCCGACACCACCTCCCCGTCAACAGCAGCCATGGACCTAGTGTTCTACAGTATAGATCAGTTATGGGCAAACTTGGGGCCTTCAGGTATTTTGGACTTCAATTTTCACAATTCCTAACAGCCAGTAGGCAATTGTGAAAGTTGAAGTTCAAAACACCTGGAGGGCCGAAGTTTGCCCATGCCTGGTATAGATGCACCCTATGTGTCCACAATTATTCAGGTATGATGACGCCACAGAAAAATACTTTTATATTTGATTCTAGCTGCCTTAATAGGAAGCGTTGTCATAAGCGCTTCTCTAACAAGAGCGCACCTTTCCCACTCTACATGGAAATTTGGTTTTTGGAGGCTTTGCTCCGTCGGTTATTGATGGCTCTGACCTTTTCCCCACCTTCGTGAGATGCCTTTTTTTCCCCCCAGACGAAATCCAACCAGTAAATGACTCGTTGGCATGGAAATGCCACCACATTTGTCTTGCAGAACTTGCTGTCGGTTGTTTGGGGTCCAGCGGTAGACAAGGCGTGCCTAGGAGCACAAAGTCCATCGTAACGGCTTTCACCCTTTATTTTTTTTTAATTTTTGCAATGCTTAATCCTATTTTAATCTTTGTACGTTCTTTAGGCTTTTAATTATATATTGTAATGTTTTTAGTATTTGGGTAAAAATAGAAATCACCATCATCATAAAACATGTGAATTCATTGAATGAGAACAAGTGTGAGAACCTGCCTGACTTCAGTCTTAGTGTATTTTTACATTTCTCACCATTAATCAGCCTAGACCTCCTTAAGGCACCAGATCTAGTGTTAATTCAATAGTGTAGATCAGGGGTGCCCACACTTTTTCATCATGCGGTGAAAAGATCACCTGTTGTGCATGTGAGTGTGTGCGCGCATGCGCGTGCGCATGCTCCTTTTGCAGCCTTCTGTCCGTGCGGGGCTTTTTTCTTGCCTGCCCACGAACCCCCCGCCGCACGCACTCGGGAAGGGGATCCTCCTTGCCTGCGCGCGCGCTCTCTCTTAATGTCTTCGTTGCCTTCCTCCTTCCTGCTGCGTGCTTTCACTAAGCAGGAAGTCCCCATCCCGTCCTGCTTCTTGCGTGCACAGCAGGCCCCTCCCACGCACGCAGCAGGAGGGTATTTATAGGTGCACCCGCCAGCGCTCTGGCCAGATATGGCTTCGGTGGCAGCTCGGAAGGCGCAGGGCTGGGAAGAGGGGCCGCCTGGCTGCTGCCTGGGCTTGGAAACTCAACCGAGAGAGGGACCCACGTGAGGCTGGAGCCTCCCCACGGCAGCCTCCCCCCCTCCCTCCTCCCTCAAGGCTTCCTTACCTGGGCAGGAGAAGGAAGATTGGAAGAGGTGCTTCCCCAAAGTGACAGATGCAGCGAGGGGGCACCCTTCCTTCCTTCCTTCCTTCCTTTCGAGGGTGTCACTCAGAAAGGACGCCCAAGTGGAAGGCTGGCAGGAAGGAGGACCCCTCCCACTGGTGGCAGTCCATGCCCACAGGGGAGAGAGGGGGTGGCCCTTCCTAGCCGGCTCTGAAGAGCCCTTCCTAGCCGGCTCTCTCTCTCTCTCTCCCGTGGGCCCTCACCGCCTTTCTCCTTCGAGGGCGTGGGAGGGTGAGGCGGAGAAAGGCGGCGAGGGCACAAGCAGCACCAGCAAGTGGAGTCTCCATCCCCGCAGCCCCCTCCTCCTCGGGTTCAGCCCCAGGAACACGGCGCGGAGCCCTCCTCCTCGCCCCCAACAAAGGAAAGAAAGCAGCCCCACAGCTCGCTCGCCCAGGTCTTGGCTTGCAATGGGAGTCCCGAGGGCAGCAGCAGGGTTTGCGGCGGGGCTTGCTTGTCTTTGCCCCACTTTGCCCGGCCTCCTTCGCCTCTTTCTCTCTCTCTCTCCCTCTCTCCTTCCAGCGCCTGCCTACCTGCCTGCCAAAAGGATCCAAAAAAGTTCTGCGGATTTCTTTTTTCTCTCCTTGGCTCTCTCTCTCTCACACACACACACACACACATTCCCTCCATCCTGCCCACAGCCTCGCATCCTATCCGTGCGCGTGCCTTTGCCTTGCTCCCGCCCCGCCCCCCAGCAGCAACCAATGGGCGATCATGTCACCACACCGTGCGTGGCAAGACAAGCGCTAGGGCCTACCCACTAAAGCCTCATTTTGCCAAAAGAAGCCCCGTGAAGGTAGCGGCGGAAGCGCACGTGCGCGCGCATGGCAGGACCGCGCCATCCGGCTGGTGAGGCCCAAAGATCACCTGGAAGAGGGCCGAAGATCACCTAGGTGCTCCCGATCACCACAATGAGCACCCCTGGTGAGGATCAAGTATGGGCAAACTTGGGCCCTCCAGGTGTTTTGGACTTCAACCAGCTGCCTACCCTGGACGGTGAAGCACTTTGCCCGTCGTCCTTGGTAAAGCATCTGGGGGTCCAGTTGGACCTGCTGCTGACTATGGAGGTCCAGGTCTCTATGGTCAGCAGATCCGCATTTTTCCATCTGCGACAGGCTAGACGGCTGGCACCTTACCTGTCCGAGAGCGACCTGGCCACGGTGATCCAGGCAACGGTCATCTTGAGACTAGACTACTGTAATGCCCTCTACATTGGCCTTCCTTTGTCCATGATCTGGAAACTCAAACTGGTGCAGAATGCTCACCGGGGCCCCGGTTAGATGCCACATAATTCCCATCTTGCAGCAGCTGCACTGGCTTCCAGTAGAGTACTGGATTACATTCAAAGTGTTGGTGTTAACCTTTAAGGCCTTATATGGTCTAGGGCAGTGGTTCTCAACCTTCCTAATGCAGTGACCCCTTAATACAGTTCCTCATGTTGTGGTGACCCCCAACCATAAAATTATTTTCATTGCTACTTTATAACTAAATTTTGCCACTGTTATGAATAGTAATGTAAATATCTGATAGGCCAGATGTATTTTCACTCACTGGACCAAATTTGACCCAAATACCCGATGTGCCCACATTTGAATATTGGTGGGTGGGTGGGAGTTTGATTATGTTCTTTGGGAGTTGTAGTTGCTGGGATTTATAGTTCACCTACAATCAAAGAGCATTCTGAACTTCACCAATGATGGAATTGAAAGAAATTTGGCACACAGAACTCCCATGACCAATAGAAAATGCTGGAAGGGTTTGGCGGGCATTGACCTTGAGTTTTGGAGTTGTAGTTCTCCTAAATCCTGAGAGCACTGTGAACTCAAACAATGATGGATTTAGACCAAACTTGGCAATATGCCCAAATATGAACACTGGCACAGTTTGGAAAAAGAGACTTAATATTTGGGAGTTGTAGTTGCTGGGATTTATAGTTCACTTACAATCAAAGAGCATTGTGACCCCCATCAATGATAAAATTGGGCCAAATTTCTCACACAGAATCCCCATGAACAACAGAAAATACTGTCTTATGGTCTTTGGCGACCCCTCTGACATCCCCTCGCGACCCCCAGGAGTCCCGACCCCCAGGTTGAGAAACAGGGCCTGTGTACTTGAGGGACCGTCTCTCCCTGTATGTTCCCCAGAGATCACTACGGTCTAAAGAACATAACTTATTGGAAGTCCCTTCTGTTCGTACTTATCACCTGTCCTCCACCAGATAGAGAGCCTTTTCGGTGGCAGCCCCGTCTCTTTGGAATGCCCTGCCAGGTGAGGTCCGGGCCCTTAGAGAGTTGCCTGCGTTCCGAAGAGCCTGCAAAACAACTTTATTTCGGCAGGCTTTCAATCTAAACTGACCCAATGTAACTAGGTGTACTAGGGGTGACTGTTTTATTATTGGTTTTAGCATTGTTTTAATTGTTTTTTAATGTATTTTATTGTTAATGTTGCCTTATGTAAATTGCCCCGAGCCTGTTGGGATGGAGTGGTATATACAATCGAATAAATAAACAAACAAACAAACAAACAAACAAACTTAGGCCCCTTCAACTTAGGAGATGCCAAGGAGATGCCACCTAAAAACCATTGATGAAGTACTTTCTGCATTCCCCGCATGCTTCTTGCTGGAGATTTTTTGATGGCCTCGTAAATTTGTTAAGTTAGTCTCCCCACACGTAGGTGGTACCTAAATGTCCTACTTGACAGATGCAACTGTCTTTCGGGTTGCAAAGGTCGACAACAAGCTACACAAAATTGGCCGGAAGCTCACCCCGACCCGGGCTGGCTTCGAACTCATGACCTTTTGGTCAGTAGTGATCTTAATGCATCACCAACCTTTTGGTCAGCAAGTTCAGCAACTCAGTGGTTTAACCCACTGCACTATGTGTGTGTGTATACATGAGCCCTCATATATACTTGTGTATGTGTGTATACACATACACACACATACACAAGTATATATGAGGGCTCATATATACTTTTGTATGTGTGTGTGCACATATATACTAGGCATGGTTTAGAACCCAAAAATAGGACATCGAAATTCTAAGGGGGTTGATTAGTAATAGGAAGACTTACAAAAAATTTCCAAAAATTTCTAAAATGTAACTTAATTACTAACGAAATTCGTTAGTAGTTCGTATGCCAGCGCATGCGCATTCAGATGGTTTTGGCCTACAACTCCCAGAAATCCTAACAGCTGGTAAATTGGCTGGGATTTCTGGGAGTTGTAAACAAAACTTGAATAAATCACACTGAATTCTAGATGGGACTCTCCAAATAGGAAGGAGGGAGGGAGGGAGGGGTATTCTATTCTTGGAAGCAGCAAAAGAAAAGGAAAAGGACCCCCAGGCTCCTTGCTGCCTCTCTCTCACCCGATCCCGAGGGAGCGAGGGCCCAAGTTGCCCAGGCTGGTCATATACCTACATTCCATGCACATGCAATAATACAGCAGTAATAACAATGGGTATAAGAAGAGGTAAAATTCAAACCGAGTATTCTGACTGGTCCCTCCTCATGCGGTGCAATTGGGCTCTTCTGTGTGAGCCGGGGAAATGCCAGGGTTTTCTGCTTGGGTGCACACACATACATTTTCTTTGGGGGGATTTGCTGCAGAATGTTATTGTTATTACTGCTGTATTATTGCATGTGCATGGAATGTAGGTATGACCAGTTGGATTACTTATAATATTAGGCACTTACAGTAGCATTCATTCTATTATACGTTAGGTTGGTTTCTCACCCCAATACTCTTTGATGCTTTAGATCCTGGCAGGGCAGGAGAGGCAGGGAAGCCTGGAAAAAATGTAAACAGAGAGGTTTACTCAGAAGTAAATCCACAAAGGAGGGCCCTTCATCCAAAGTGCCCTCCTTTGCAGATTTACTTGGAGTAATCCTCTCTGTTTACATTTTTTCCAGGCTTCCAGCCGAAAGAAGGAGCGAGTTTAGGGCTTGCCTTACCATAATACTTATTGGCAAGGGAGGCGGGAGGGTGGTGAGAGAGAAGGAGGGTGCCCCCTTACGACCTAATAACGACACTTAAGAAAATCCTGCCCCGAGGAGTTCGAAAAAGAAAGTCCACTTCCTGGTTGGCGTTCCAGGTGCGGAAATACTCGAAAGTAGCATTTCTTCGAATTTCTTACGAAACGAATCATTTTCATAACTTTTTTTCTCATGCCTAATATATACATGCGAGCCCCGGCTCATTTTCATATAGTAGCCCCTCTTCCTTCCTTGCAAACGCACAAATACCATATATGCCTATTTTATGCCTGGACCTCATAACTTTAAAAGGCATCCTTTGTATTGAAAGCAAAGGCTCCATTATCTCCGAGCGATGAGGTCAACGTGTCCGCTCCGTAGAATCAAACCCATTACCTTCATTTTTCACTTAAGAACTAGAACTTGTATTTCCATCCTTTGAAGGAAAGCTATTCCTTTCATCCGATGATCCTAGAAGAGGGCTTTTTGGCTTTCGGTCGCGTTGGATTCGGAGTCCGAAATGGATTTGACCCTTTGCTCAACTGCGGGCAACGGTGGCTTTCATGCTCATTTCCCCATTAAGTGCATGACATCTCCTCGGCATCGTGAGTCAGAAAGGCTCTTTCCATCTTCTTGCCAGCCCGGGCTTTTAATTAATTAGAAACACACAATGCAAGCCTTCCATTCAAGGTCCCTCTTAACCATTCAAAGAGGTTGTTGTCCACTCCAGAAGCGGCCCATCAACCTCTTGATGGAAGCAAAAATGGCTCTTTTGCCTTTGTTCGAGGATGCTCCAGATTGTTTGGGCAGCATTTTTCAGGGTCGGAAAGTCAATGAAATCAATGTAATTGAGCCGCAGGTTTTTTAAATAAAAATTCAGAAAGTTATTTTGTGTGTGTGTTTAATCCGATGGAAAATAAGTCCATTAGAAAGGTCAAGGACCAACCTTTGTCTCCCTCTTAGCCTTTTGCCATTGGGCTTAATTGCCCAAGGCATTTTCCCCTTAATGGCCAGAGAACAGGAGGCATGCGGCCATGCAGGTGGATTTGGCATGAAAACACCCCAAATTTAAGCAAGCCCTCAATATGGTCTAGCTAAACTTCCATGTACACATAGTTTGAAGAGTTTGGGTGCTTCTACACAGTGGAACAAAGGCAGTTTGCCACTACTTGAATTGTTATGGCATGATGCAATGGAATCCTGTGAGTTGTAGTTTTACTAAGGTCTTGAGAAGTTTTTCAACCTTTTTTGAGCCGCGGCACATTTTTTACATTTACAAAATCCTGGGGCACACCACCAACCAAAATGACACAAAATGACACTCTAACACAGTAATACATATAGTTTTTAATGTATTTATACACTCAGTGTGAAACCTGAGTGGGCCTGTTTCGATGAGCACAACATAGATATCCTGCCTTGTGTGCTTCGGACATACCGTGTTTCCCCGAAAGTAAGACAGCGTCTTACTTTCTTTTGACCCCCAAAATCCCCACTACGGCTTACTTTCGGTACGGCTTACATTAGCCGACGGTACCTGCCGTACCCGAAAGTAAGCCTTTCCCCTTGGCTGCCGCGTCACTCGGTCCCGCCTCCTCCGCCACCGCCGCCGCCGCCACCGCCGCCACACAGCCTGGGCCCACGCCTGGGCAGGCAGGCGCGCCTGGCACAGGCATGGGGGCCGGCTGGGGCGGCGGTGGCAGCGGAGGCGGAGGCGGGCAGCGGCAGGCGGCGGAGACGGAGGCGGAGGTAGGCAGAGGCGGGCGGTGGCGATGGAGGCGGAGGTAGACGGAGGTGGGAGGAGGCGGGAGGAGGCGGGCGGCGACGGAGGCAGGCGGAGGCGGAGGCGGAGGAGGAGGAGGCGGAGGAGGAGGCGGGACCGAGTGACGCAGCGGCCGGGGGTACGTCTTATTTTTGGGGTACAGCTTACATTAGCCGACCCCTGACACCCCCGATACGTCTTACAATCGGGGGTGTCTTACTTTCGGGGAAACACGGTAGATATCCCGCATTGTGTGCTTCGGACTGGGTCGCCTGGGCCGACGGTGCCCTATCATCACCACACGGTGCTTCAAGGCCGCTGCTCACCTGGGTTTCCCTCAGGCAGGGAGGGAGGGAGGGAGGCACAGGGGCAGGCCAGTCCCTTCCAAAGCCGAGAGGCAGGCCGCAAAGGAAGGAAGGAAGGAGGCCTGAAAGCAGGAGAGGCCGAGGCAGAGCCCAGGCCAGGAGAGGACGGAGGAGGCCCCGGAGCCGCCTCGGCCCCAAAGCCCGAAGGAATCCTGAGCCAACTGAGAGGAAAACAAAGCCCAACACTCCTCTCCAGAAGCTCTCCTCCTCCTCCGGAAGTGACCTCACAGGGAAAGGCGCCACCTGGCCCCTCCCCTCCTCAGCCTCCAACTAACCGCTGCTCCAGGAAGCTGAGGCCCTGCCCCCTCCCCTCTCTTGGGACTTCCGCCCTGAACAAACATGGTAGTGCTGGGCGGGAGACCCTTAGAGAGGCGGGGCTTGCTTCTTGGCCGGCGTTGATTGGCCCTGCTGGCGTTCCAGAGAGAGAGACGGAGAGACAGAGCAAGAGGCAGGCTGCCCAGATGACTCCTGGCGGGGTGGTCGGTTCTTCCACAGACCTGATGATCGTGCATGGAACACTAGTGTGCCGCAGCACAGCGGTTGGGAAACACTGGTCTTTAGCATCTACTCTGTAGAATGCAAATTGGCAACCTTTTAAACAGCCCTAGCTCCATGCAATAGAGTGCTGGGATATATCTATATCAACACACACACACACACACTTTTTATTATTATAGATTACCATATATACTCGAGTATAAATCGATCCGAATATAAGCAAAGGCACCTAATGTTACCACAAAAAACTAGGAAAATGGATTGACTCAAGTATAAGCCGAGGGTGGGCAATACAGCAGTTGCAGGTAAGTTTCAAAATAAAAATAGATACCAATACAATTACATTAATTGAAGCATCAGTAGGTTAAATGTTTTTGAATATTTACATAAAGCTGTAATTTAAGATAAGACTGCCCAACTCTGATTAAACCATTATTCTAATCTTCTTCAATGTAAATGTGCTTATGTAACCTTCCAATAATAATAATAATAATAATAAAGAGAATAAAATAATAAATATAATAACTGTAATAATAACAATAATGTAAAATAATAAATATAATAATAGAGTAAAATGATAAATGTAACAATAATAATAGTAACCTTGTGATGGATTAACCTCTAGCTTGCCTTCAACCCTAATGGAGTCCTATAAGTTGGAAACTACTCTAAGACACTCAACAACAGTGTCTCAGGTGAAGCTTCAGTGTTGTAGTATTGTGAGTGTTGGACAATGGCTCTGGAGTCCTCTGAGTTCTGATCTCCATTCAGTCATGGAAACCATCAGGTGGCCGTGGGCCAGTCCCACTCCCTCAACCCCAGAAAACCTTGTGATGGATTAACCTCTAGGTTGCCTTCAACCCTAATGGAGTCCCATAAGTTGGAAACGACTATCAGACACTCAGCAACAGTGTCTCAGATGAAGCCTCACTGCTTCGGTGCTCATTAGTGTCTGTTTTTGTGCCAAAGGTGGAAAAATGAAATTAAGCTGAAGAGCTTGTTGTCCCATCTGTGACCTTTTCATGGCTGACGCGGTTCCGACTCATCTCCCGATTGTTTGCATAAACTCCCATCACATTTAATGTCACTGTTGCCCTTCTTTGGAAACAAAGAAGCCAGGGATTCATAGTGTCACCATTATATTTTTTCTATTTGCTTATTTATCAAAATATTCATATTCCACCCTCAATCTAAAGATCTCGCGATGTGCAAGAAATTCAGTGATTGTGATCTCAATTTGAAATTACATCTCTCTCTCGGCATTACTTTGCGAACGAAGATTCAGGAAGGACTCATCCCACGCTTTTTACAAGCGCATTGATGACTAAAAAGGACAATCTGAGATAGGCAAGTTCGGTTGCAGAAAGCACAGCAGAAAGTCTCCT
Source organism: Anolis apletophallus (assembly GCA_030556195.1). Lineage (NCBI taxonomy): Eukaryota > Metazoa > Chordata > Lepidosauria > Squamata > Anolidae > Anolis > Anolis apletophallus. Next base: position 5,740,881 of record JARBWK010000003.1, on the reverse strand, counting down.
TGGGTGATGTTGTTTCCAAGTTGCGGTTCTTTCTGCATTGCCGTTTCTCTTCGAGACCCGTTCGGCGTGTCTTCTCGAAAGAGGCCGCAGCATTGTGGATAGTGCGTTTCCATGCCCCCCGATGTGAGGCCAGGGTGGACCATTGTTGGTGATCGATCTGGCCGAGCCTGAGACGTTGTTTCAGGGAGTCCTTATATCTCTTTTTGGGGTCGCCTCTCTTGCGCTGACCCATGGTGAGTTCACCATAGAGTAGTATCTTTGGGGGCAGTGGTCTTCCATCCTGGAGACGTGCCCTTCCCAGCGCAGCTGCGATCTCAATAGCATGGCCTCAATGCTGGTGATCCCTGCTTGCTCAAGGACAGCAACATTCGTCACATAGTCGGTCCAGTGTATATTTAGGATTGTGCGAAGACGGCGGTGATGAAAGTGTTCGAGGAGTTGTAGGTGTTGGTGATTGGTGATCCATGTTTCAGACCCATAGAGGAGAATAGACATTTATAGATCAGTCTATTAGTTTTTGTGCTAACCTTTTAAAATTAAAGTAAGGTACATTCAGAAAACAAAAACTTTGGGTTCATCTACACCAGCATGGGCAAACTTTGGCCCTCCAGGTGTTTTGGACTTCAACTCCCACAATTGTTCGAAGGCCTTCCTGAAATCCAGATACGCTACATCCACGGCATTCCCTGAATCTACCCAGCTTGTAACTCTTTTTTCAAAACTGGCTTTTTTCAAAACTGGACTGTGACCTGGCTTCGGATTAATTTGCGATTGCAGAACCCGGACTATTTGTACTTTTAAAATTTGGTTTTTAATCTGATTAATATGTTACTTATTGTTATTTATTGTGTACGAAAGAAGGACTCATCCCACGCTTTCATCCCACAGGGCCGTCCAGTCCAACCTCATTCTGTCATGCAGGAAAAGCATGATCAAAATACCCACAACAGACGGCCATCTGTGACGACCTGGGCTATAAAACTAGGAGGCTTTAACCACTAGGGCACTGCCACCAACCTAAAAATGATTTTTAGGATTTCTTTCAAAATAATTGTTAATCTAGGCTCCAATTCTGAAGGTAAACTGTGAGGATTGCTGAGGCGAGAAAACTTTCCCCCTTGACTGGGAATGTGGGAAGGCTGGAACTGGCACACACTGAGGTAATGAGGCACACTGAAAGCTCTCTTGTAAAGTTAACAACAATGATGTTTATTAAATTAACAAGTGGATCTTGAGAGGCACAAATGCGTAACGGTTAAATAAAATGGTATTAGAGCGTGTTGGTTACTAACGATTGCTTTCTTAAAAGTTCGTTACAAAACTAGACAGTTCAAGACTTATCTCTGTAAACTCCCTCACTCTAATATTAAAACTAGACGTGAGTAGTCTTCAACTAACTAACCTAGTTAGTTCCCTGAGCTAACATTCAGTCTACCAGAAGCACCCTAGCTACTAACTCTATCCTAGAGTTTTCCTATAGTTGGCTTCTCCAGAGATGTGAGCTAATCTCTAAGCCCTAGAGATTCCACAAGCCTGTGACTGACTACCTATCAGCTTCACACAGAACGTTTCCTGTCAGTTTACAAGACAACTGTCTTCCCTGACTGCTCACTCTCAGCTCTGTCAAGAGACTGCTTTCTCTTACAGCTCTGACAACCGACTGCTAATAAGCTACACTTTTTCCCACTCAGACAGCTCGGCTCCTCCCCTCAGCTCTGAGCCACTCCCAGGCAGCTCTCTCTCCCTGAGAAGGATCCAAGCCACTCCCCTTTCCCTGGCTATCCTGTTTCACTATGGATGCGAAACTGCCATGCTGGTCTCAGCCCAGCATAAAATGGGTGAGTCCTCACACCATCCAATCTCCATTTGAAAGCCTCCAGAGAAGGAGCTTCCACTGGACTTCGAGGCAAAGAATTCCACTGCCGAACAGCTCTTGATTAAGTTCTTCCTCGTGTTCAGGTGGAATCTCCTTTCCTGTCATTTGAACCCATGGCTCCTGTTCCGTCCTCCAGACGTTTCATATGCATTGCCCCATAGTTTTGTTTAAAAAGGCAGCATTTTTCCTTTTGCATTTTTTCCTGGGACTGTTCCAGGCACACTGGCACCCTGCCTGTTAATTATTAGCAGGGTTGCAGCCTGGTGCAGAATTTGCCGCCTAAAGCTCTGCAAATGTATCTTTTTAGTTGGTATCCACCCCTTTTTCTTCCTGGGGATTGGCCTCCATTTTGGGAAGTGCTGCAGTTCCTTTCAGAGAGGGAAGGAATTCAGATGTGTTTTTGGTGAGCCAGGATTGGCTCCGAAAGGGTCACCGTAAGTACTGGGTGCTAACCTGCATGCTGACCTGCTTGCTGAGTGCTGATTGCTATTTGCTTGACCAATAGCTGGGGGGACTGCTGGAGCCAGATAGGTTTATGGTACCTTGCAGAGACTGGCTTTGCATGCTGTATAGCAGGGGTGCTCACACTTTTTCAGCATGGGAGCTACTGATTAAAAAACCAAGTCCCAAAGATCACCTACCCAGAAATGCAAAACTTATAACTATTTTCTTATTTATTTATTTATTTTTATTTATTATTCATTTTTATGTACTGCTCCTTCCAGCAGGCTCGGGGCAGTTTACATAAAATGAAGTTATAAAACATCAACATTTCAATTTAATAACAACAATATAAAACAGCATAAAAAACATCCAACCACCCCATTTCTCCCACACTGCCATATTACCACACATATTATCAGCCAGAAAGTAAGAAGAGAGGCTGTTGAACTGCAAGGCCATTTAATACTCAGCAAGGTAAACAAAGGGGCATGCAAAAATACATCCAACCACCCCATTTCTCCCACATTTCCATATTCCCCAACATATATTTCTCAAGGAACAAAGCAAGCAGAGAGGCTTTGGAGCTAAAAGGCCATTTTTAAACATTAAAAATAAACAAAGAGACATGCCACAGAACAATCAAGCACCCACCCCAAAGTAAAAAGACCGACCTTTGAGATGCGGTAAGGAGATGACCCCAAAGCGTCCTTCTTCTTGTCCTCCTCCGTCATTGCTCCTATTTCCACACCGCCAGCATGCGCGCCGCCTCCAAGAGCTCACGAGAAGTCCGAGAGGCAGAATGGGCGCTTTTGCGCATGCGCTGGGGCCAGCCATGCATCGCGTCATCCAGGCCCGCTCCCTTTGGTCTCCTACGACTCTGAGTGGCTGGAGAAGGACGGAGGGAGGAGGAGGAATCCAAAAGAGGGGGCCCATTCTGCTTCTTGGACTCTGGAGCTTTTGGAGGCGGTGCACGAGCAGGGAGCGGGGAGGAGCAATGACGGAGGACTACTTTGCAGCGTGCAGGGGCACGTGAAGAGGACCAACAGCAAAAAACCTGGTCAGGGGTCTGAAGATCACCAGGATGAGGCCCGAAGATCACCCTGGTGATTACGATCACTGTTCTGAGCACCCCTGCTGTATAGGATAGACATCTGGTTACCAGCCCAGCTTTAGGTCACCTTTGGACTGGTCTTAGGTTTAGAGGAGGGAAGGAGTGGTTCCTTCAACCAAACACCTAGGACCAGGGTGGGAAATATCGGGTTTCCTGCCATCCAAAGGGAAGCAGTAGGAATTTTTTGAGCAACAACCCAAGGCATTTCCAGTCTGGTTTTTTTTGCAACCATAAAGCTGTGCCAAGTCCTGCAAAGACTTTGCTACTAAATAAACTGTTTGATTTTCAACTTTAATTTGGAGGGTTTTTTGGGTTGCCAGACCACCTAGCCTTTTCAGCAAGCGCTCTGCAGTCCACCAGGTAGAAAGGACAACACATCTGCCAGTTTTAATTTTAAACAGACCTGGTGTGACGGCATAGCTCCATTGAGTCCTTTAGTCTCCAGGGCAGCAGAAAACAAACCTGCTTCCTCTTCCAAATTTCCCTTTTCCAAATTTAAACTAGATTTGTTTTTTGGGGGGGGGGGGGTTTGCAACCATCGTTGTCGCATTTTATTGAAGGAAAATGTACAAGATCTCCCTAGATTCTTTTGTTTTTGAGGGGGGGGGTACACTGCTCAATCTTCCTCCTCCTCTTCGTTGATCTGGAAGTAGCGCAACTCTTAGCTCTCCTTGCTGTTGGCCACCACACGCAGCCAGTTGCTCAGGTTGTTCTTCTTCAGGTACTTCTTGGTCAGGTACTTCAGGTACCTTTTGGAGAAGGGGACCTCGGAGGTGACGGTGATCTTGCTCTTGCTCTTCTCGATGGTCACGACGCCCCCGCCCAGGTTCCCGGCTTTCCCATTGACTTTGATGCGCTCCTGAAGGAACGGTTCGAAGTTGGCGGCGTCCATGATGCCGTCCTCGACGGGGTGCGTGCAGTCCAGGGTGAACTTCAAGACCTGCTTCTTCTTCTTGCTGCCTTTCGTCGCCAGCATCTTTGCGGGCGCCACGGCGGCAGAAGCAGGCAAGAGAGAAAGCTAAACTAGATTTGTTTAGTCCTGAGATGCAAACGTTTCCAAGGCAAGACGTTCAAACAGATCGGTATCATTTCCTGGGTTTGAAAGCCACACGTTTTAGCATCAACTGAAACGTAAAACAAATGTAAGCAACCCGGAAGTGAATTTGCCATTTCGAAGCCGCCGCTGCCATTTTCGGAAAGGAATTGGCGGATTTCACTTCCCTGGCCTTCCCTTCCGTGTGCGGCTCTTGCACCAGTTCTGACGTGGATGGAAGGACCTCTGTGTCCAAACTAGGTGTGTCACCCTGCTTGGACACGGATCTCCTTCTCTCCACATTAGACCTGCTGAACGGCTCTCACAGTCAGGAAGTTCTTCCTAATGTTCCGGTGGAATCTCCTTTCTTTCGCTGCCAAATAGTTCTGGTACCTCACCAAACTACAACTCACAGAATCACATAGCATTGGGCAGTTTTAAGTGATGCCAAACTGCATTAATTCAACAGTGTAGATGCACTCAGAGTTTGTCCTCCTTTTTTTGGACTCATGTACAAAGGTTGAAGTTAGCCAGGGTTTTAGTATTTATGGGGAAACGGGAGCTGGACGAATTGGCCGTGTAATCGTTGGCCTTTGCCGAAAGGGCAGCATTAATTTGAAGGATATGCACCTCCGTGTAAAGGAGCTTCACATTCGGGTGTGAATTAGAATTCAATACCGGCAGGTGCGGAATGACATAAGGGAAAACAAGAGTAATGGAAGGAAAAACAGGAAGATGAGAATGTGTCCCATTCATAAGCTAAGACCCAAACTGGCTGACCTTGTAGCTGCGTTAAAATTGATTGCATCATTCCTGTTGTTGTTGTTGTTGTTGTTGTTGTTGTTGTGTGCCCTCATTCATTTAGGACTAATGGGTTTTCCTGGCAGAGTTTCTTCAGAATTTATTTATTTACTTATTCAGAATTCACCCATCCATTCATTCTAGTTAACATATTTTCTGGCGTATAAGACTACTTTTTAACCCAAGAAAATCACAAAAGTCAGGTGTCGTCTTATACGCGGGAGTCATTTTACACGTGGGAGTTATCTTATACGCCGAGAGTCAACTTATACACTGGGAGTCGTCTTATAGAGCGGGTGCTGAAACTTCCAATCTGGATGGGAGAATCTATGGTTGCCGCATATGGTTGGGGGAGCTCAAAAATGGCAGTGGCCGCGTCCCTGCCGTATGCAGCGACTGTATGAAAGCATTAAGGGCAACGTTGTACGAGTACAGTAGGAAAAAATCCATTCATCAGGATTTGTGGACTTAATGCGATGGTGAGGTGAAGGGGCGCCTCACCGGGAAGGTGTAAGTGAAGGGTGGAGCAAGCAGCAGGCGTCCGGGGAGCCCGGGGTATGGAAAAAAGAGATAGAGTGGCTCTGGGCCCAGAAAAACACACCTCTTTGACCTGTCTGGCCTGCCCTTGTATCCTATGACCGAACCTGCTCCTCTGCCTCTCGGATCTCGCTCCTGAAGATGGCAGTGAAAGGTGCAGGTGCGCATGTGCGAGATCCGAGAGGCAGGGAAGGAGGTAAAGTAATAGGAAAATTACCATATTGAAATAAAATCTGATGCTTTAAAAAAATATTTGGTGTGCGTTGGAAGAGGGATAGACTTATACGACGAGTATATCCCAAACGCTATATTTTAACTGGAAAAGTTGGGGGTCGTCTTATATGCCCAGTCGTCTTATTCACCTCACCATCAGGACCGCATTAAGTCCACGAATCCTGATGAAGGGATTTTCTTCTACCGTACTTGTACTGCGTCGCCCTTAATGCTTTCATACAGTCGCTGCATACGGCAGGGACGAGGCCACTGCCGTTTTTGAGCTCCCCCCACCATATGCGGCAACCACAGATTCTCCAATCCAGATTGGAAGTTTCAGCACCCGCTCTATAAACACGAGTCCCGGTGTTGTAGTTGAGCAAACTGAGCCTGTAGTTGCTACAGGTAGTAACTCGGAGGATTCTGTGTTGGACATGTCACTGGAAGAGGGAGGTTTGGGCAGAATGACTGCAGCTGGGAGGAAAAGGGCTGCAAGTGCTGAGAGTTTGGAAGAGGCAGAGCACAGGAGAAAGGTCCGACAAATACTTAGGGAGCCAGTATCAGTGATGATACTTTTGAGGGGTTTGACGTAGAGTTACCTTCAGAAGAGAGTGATACCGAGCTGGACTCAGCACTGGTGCAAGATGTCAGGGATGTGATAAATGCTGAGTCCAGCGAAAGCTCCTTTTTTGGCTTTTCGAGTGACCCTGCTTGGCCTAGTGGGGATGTTGAATCGGACTGGGGTCCTTTAACTGCTCAGCAAAGGTGGGAAGATTGGAGGAACACACCCAGGGCTGCAGCTGAGGGGAATGGGGCAGAGTTGGGTGGGGAGTCTGATGACTCTGATTTGTAAGGGTATTAAAGTAAGGCCTGGGGATTTGGGACTCTGCGGGCTGCCAAGGTGTTGCTGGTGGGTTGCTGGTTCTTGTATTTGGTGTTCTTGTTTCTTGTATCGCAGTTCCTGATTTCCCAGCAAGCTGTGAGTATTGGGCTGTTTTCCATGCTGGGTACTGGGGGAGCTGCCATGGCAGCTCTAGCTGAAAATGTTGTAGGTTGGGGGTTTGGGGTTTTAATGTGTGTTTTTATGTTTAGTGACTACTGCGTTTCGTTTGGGCTTTTCCTGTGTTGCTGTGAGTGTCTGTCACTTATTTGGTATCGTATATGGGTGGAGGGGAGTTGCTGTGGGATGCGGGGGCTTTGATGTGTTTGTTTGTATACTTAGCTCCTGGAATTGGAGAAGCACTCTTCCTTTCCTTTTTCGGACGGGTCTTCACATCGCAGCAGACTTCAAGCCAAGGACTCCAAAAGACGGACGTCTTCATTGTTTTTGTTCACAGGGCTTTTTGTTTTGTGTGGGTTCCTTTTATGCCGGACTGTGGCTGTGTTTTTGTTGAAAATAAACTGTAAATACTTTTGCTAGCTTGGCGTGTCTTTGAGCCATCTGTGGGGGTTTCGACACCCGGTGTATAAAACGACCCCAGACTTTTGAGAAGATTTTCTTGGGTTAAAAAGTAGTCTTATACGCCAGAAAATACGGTACATGTTTCGAGCTTTGGTTTTTGATTTAAGTATATTGGGAGTTTTTCCATGTTCTGGTTTTATATTCCTGTTTCAGTTTTGCTAAGCATATCTTCTGCTTGTGGACTTAAGCTGGGACTATCTTTGGGTTGTGTTACCTTTGAAATTATAAGAGGCAATTGATTTCCTGTTTGGTCATCATCTATTGCTGGCTCTTTTGGATTATACACCTTTCCCCCCTTATTCCTGATTTTTCCATATACCTTTAATGTGTTTTTTAAAATAATAATAATAATAAACTGTTTGCACTGAGACTGTGGCGCAACTGGCTGGAATTCAGCTGCATTAAGATCACTACTGACCGAAAGGTCATGAGTTCGAAGCCAGCCCAGGTCGGAGTGAGCTCCTGAGCAAAATTGTGTAGCTTGTTGTAGACCTTTGCAGCTGAAAGACAGTTGCATCTGTCAAATAGGAATTTTAGGTGCCACTTTGTGGGGAGGCTAATATAACTGAATTACGCGGCCATAAAAATCTCCAGGAAGTATGCAAAGAATGAGGAATGCGACAACTCCTCTGGTGGCCAGAAGCTGGCCACCCTGTTAAATAGCCTCTGAGTGTCTGTCTATATATGTTGTGTGTCCATGGCATTGAATGTCATGTATATGTACACTGTAATCCGCCCTGAGTCCCCTGCAGGGTGAGAAGGGCGGAATATAAATACTGTAAATAAAAAAATAAATTTGCTTATACTCTCGAGTCTTATGTGGTGCTGTGGACATAGGTAGCTTCAGGCCTGGGGTGCAACACTTAGACTTTCCACAGATATATAAATCCATTTTTTCTCATTTCCAACAGACCTCACAACCTCCGAGGATGCCTTCCATAGATGCAGACTAAACGTCAGGAGAGAATGCTTCTAGACATGGCCATATAGCCCGAAAAGCCAACAAACCAGTCAGAAATAGGTTATACCTCTCTACTGCTACATTCCAGTCATGCGACTCATCTCACCAGGTTTCAGGGATTCCAAAGATATTTCATTTGCTTTCTTGTGTTAAGAGTTCAAGTTCATCTTGTTTATTTTCCATGAAGCTATGCTCAGTCATACTTGGACGTGGTATTGGGTAGGACTGAAATATCATCCAGGTGGAAAACGAAGCTGGGATGCCAATCGAAACTGAGCCAAAAGACTACAAACAATAACTTTGTCCAAAAGACCTACCAATAGTGATTTCAGTCCAAAGTTATGCAGCCAAAGACGAAGTGCACATAAGCAGTATCCATCTAATGCATATGTGGTAATCCTTATGTGACTTCACGTAAATACTGGATGTTTTCATGAGCAGCACAGAATGTTTTAGGACTTTTTGTTCATGAGGATGTTCTCGGGGTTTGGCACTGCGTGTATGTGGTCATAACTTCTGGCTGTTGGCCCTTGGCGCATGCAATTGCAATTACAGCATTCCTAGCATCGCACAAATGGCAGAGATCAACAAAAAAGAATACGGGCCGTGGGGAATGGTCAGAGTAGTGGCAAATACAGAAGGCACTGCAGTTCTAGTTTTTACAATCTACCTTTGAAGCCAGAATTGATATCGGAGGTGACCCCCCCCCCCCCGACTTTGTAAAAGATAGTTCAAAACCAAGGAATTCATAGTTTTACCAAGGACACCAGGCTGGAATAATCCCATAATCTCCTATCTCTCCCCCATGTGGGAACCTAAGGCTTTTCCCATGACCCCGCATGGCAATGCCTCTGCAACCCACACTTTCTCAAACTTTTCTGAACAATTAGGAACTTTTGCCCACTTTTAAAGGACTTTCAGGAACTTTTGGGAACTTTTCCTTCTTTCAAACCCCATGGACTTTTCTCATGATTTATGAACTCATATGGACTCTGGTGAGTGGGATGGGCTGATATGAGATTATATGGTTCTTATTTCCCTCCTATATGAATGGATTCCCTATATGTTTTCCCCTTCAATGTGTTCCTATATAAAAATATGAAATGCCACCTTTTTGTGACCCCAGCATACCAAGGCTCAGGAATTTCCTGGGCTAGTAATCCCTAAACAAAGAAGGACTTATCAAAAAGCACTTGCATGGACAATAGCAATGGACGTTTCCTCAAACCTCGGAGTTGGCCCATCTGGGGAAAATGTCCCCTGGGTACGTGCTTTCAGATCTCGGAGCATGGCTATCAGGAGGACGTACCCCATGGTGATTTTGTCATTTCTCACAAAGAGGGACACCCTGCCTTTGGAAAGCTTTGGATGCCCCACCTGCCTCGCCCTTTGTTTTCATTCCCCTTGGCCGAAACCAGTGACCAGATACCATCAATAGATCCATATCTAAGATTAAGAACGACTGGGGTCGGGCATCTGCGCCAGACCAAAAATGTTTATTATCTCCACTTGGGACAATAGAAGAGCTAGCTTGAGGACTTTTAAAAGTAATCACCGGCATTTGGACAAACATTAGTCATTTAATCCACTCATCAGTTCCTCCCGGTTCATTGTTTCCCGCTTGGACCGCCTCCTTCGCTCTCATTGGACGAGAACCTGAAGCGGTGCAGGCATTCTGATTGGCTAAGGCGCAGCAGAGCCGACAGCGCCTCCCAACCAGCTGATGACTCCAACCAATCAGCTGAAAGCCGGGAGAGGGGGCGGGAATTTTGAACTTTGACAGCTCTGTTTTTCTATTAAAATGTACTGTATTGCCTTGCGCTTTATGTCAGCTTTGAGCAAATGATTGCGGCTTGACATCCGCTCCAGCTGGAACGAAATAAACAACTCGGTGGCGTTTCTTCAACTTGGTGAGATCTTTATTTGGGGAAATTCAGGGAAAATGAGATTGGCTGCTTCCTATCTCGCCAGGGCTATATCGGATCCTTTTTGGTGGGTCTGTCTGGTCTGCCTTCACGGCAAGACCCCCAAATTCTGCTCGAAATCAGAATGTGATTGCTACCAAACGCATCTCTGCCCTATCACTACTTGCTTCCTGTATGATTTTTTTCTTCGGAAAATAACCTACCAGTATGTTTCAAGTGGCTTTTGTGGAGGTTTGTAACGAAAACCAAAATGGAGGTAATTGCACCAGCAGCCTTTGTTTTCCTCCTGCCTTTTGTTCCTTGCTTTCGACTGCGCTTTCTTTTCTAGATGTCTGGATTTTGAAGTCACTCTGATGAACACCATGTAATCCTCCCTAGGAGCCAAAACACAAGTGCCGCTGCAACTGTTTATTGATACCAGGCCAGCTAAGGAACCAGAAGCCACGTTGGGGGGAACCAAGGCATCTTCTTAAGGAGCATGGCTGAGATTTCAAACCTTCTTGGAGACATTTCTTTTTCCTGCTCAAACTTTGGCATGCTTCCATCAATCTCAGATGCATTTGATTTTCCCTCCTGTTGAGGAATGTGCTTTATTCTTAAGCGGCAATGGAAAAAACTGCGACTACAAAACCTCCAGGGGTCTAAACACACCAGGGGTCCTCAAACTTTTCCAACCTGGTCTCTCAGACTTTTGGGGGTCTGGGCTATTGTTTGTTGTTATTGCTCAAAGAATAATAGAATCATTGAATTGGAAGAGACCTCGTAGGCCATCCAGTCCAACCCCTTTCTGCCAAGAAGCAGGAAAATCACATTCAAAGCACCCCTGACAAATGGCCATCCAGCCTCTGTTTCAAAGCCTCCAAAGACAGAGCCTCCACCACACTCCGGGGCAGGGGGGGGGAGAGAGAGAGAGAGAGAGAGAGAGAGAGAGAGAGTTCCACTGCTGAACAGCTCTCTTCAAAGTCAGGAAGGTCTTCCTCATGTTTAGGTGGAATCTCCTTTCATTTAGTTTGAAGCCATTGCTCCATTGTGTCCTAGTCTCCAGGGCAGAAGAAAAACAAGCTTGCTCCCTCCTCCCTATGACTTCCTCTCACATATTTATGCATGGCCCTCATCATGTCTCCTCTCAGCCTTCTCTTCTTCAGGCTAAACATGCCCAGCTCTTTAAGCTGCTCCTCATAGGGCTTGTTCTCCAGACCCTGGATCATTTTAGTCGCCCTCCTCTGGACAAATTCCAGCTTAGGGTCAACATCTCCCTTCAATTGCGGTGCCCAGAATTGGACACAGTGTGACACAGTGTGATTCCAGGTGTGGTCTGAGCAAGGCAGAAGAGCAGGGTAGCATCCTGGGAGGTGGGATTTAACAGGCCTCTGACAAATCGAAACAGCTCCGCTGGACGGTTCTTTGCAGATGCAATATTGGCCACAAAGAAAGATTTCTTTGCGGCCTTTATTGCTGTGGCATATGCCCTCAGAGGGGCGTCAAGCCGTGTTTGGTTTGGCCCGCTCGGGTCCGAACACCACACGTCCCCCAGCCTCCTCTTACTTCGCTTCATCGCTGCCAACTCCTCGTTGAACCAAGGAGCTGGTTTAGCTCGGCTACTTGATAGGGGATGTTCCATACTAATTGTGTCTATTGCCCTAGTCATTTCCCCATTCCAGAGAGTGACCAAGGCATCAACAGGATCACCTACCAAGGTGGCGGGAGCCACCAGGAAACCATCCGGATCCATAAGCCTCCTGGGGCAGACCATCTTAATAGGTCCTTCACCCCTGCAGAGGTTAGGGGACACAGTAAGCCTAAACCTGATCAGGTGATGGTCGGTCCATGGCAACGGAGCAATGGTCAGCTCCTCTACACCGCCACCTTCCCCTCATCCCTGACAGAAAATCAAGTCTAGTGTGTGTCCAGCACTGTGGGTAGGGCCAGATACTAGTTGGGACAGCCCCATAGTTGCCATAAAAGACATGAAGTCCTGAGCCGCTCCTGATAGGGTGGTCTCAGCATGGATGTTGAAGTCCCTCAATACAATTAGCCGTTGGGACTCCAATGCCAGACTCGAGACCACCCCAGCTAGCTCAAGTAGAGAGACTGTAGTGCAGCGGGGTGGACGGTACACTAACACAATCCCTATTCTGTCCCAGTCTCCTATCCTCAGATGGACGCATTCAAAAATGGTTGACTGCGGGATGGGGCACTTGGTCAGGGAGATGGACTTCCTATAGACCACTGCGACCCCGCCTCCCCGCCCTCCAGATCTTGGCTGGTGCTGAATGGAGAAACCTGGAGGACAAAGCTGGGTCAGGTTTACGCCTTCAGTCTCGTCCAACCAGGTCTCTGTAATGCATGCCAGGTCTGCCCGCTCATCCAGAATTAAGTCCTGGATGAAAGCTGTTTTATCGTTGACAGACCTGGCATTCAACAGCACCACCCTTAATCCGGAGGGAACACCATCATGGGTACCTCGTCTTACCAAGTCAGGAGACTGTTTTGGAGCTCTTAGTATATTCTTACATTCCCTAGGCCAAATTAATGGTCTCCCTTTCCCGTATCTCCCCTTCTCCCATATTGGCTCTATAGAGGCCCCCCGACTGGTGGCACTCCTCCCTCCCCCCAAGCATCTTCTCCTCTTCCTCTTTATGATATAGTAGTAATTACTTGATTTGATCGATCTTCATTAAAAATGGGCACCCCCAATGTATCCCCTCCCTCCTCCTGCACTGCCCCATAGGCCTGGGTAATCCATGGTTCTAAATGGTTCTAAAATACTTACAAAACTAAAGTTCTGGTGGTGAACACTAGGTGGCGCTGGTACTTTGCTTCTACAATGTTGCTAAAGTTCTGGTGGTGAACATTTCAAAACTTCATTATTGTTTCATTATTGGCGATTTTTAAGACAGAACCAATTAGGAAATTTATAACGAAATTTTGAAAGTTTTGTTAGAGTTCTGCAATGTTCACCACCAGAACTTCAGCAACACTGTAGAAACAAAGCACCAGCGCCACCTAGTGGTCACCACCAGAACTTTAGTTTTGTAAGTACTTTAGAACCATTTAGAGCAGGGGTGCCCACACTTTTTCAGCACGCGAGCTACTTATAATAAAACCAAGTCAGAAAGATCTACCTACCTCCTCAAGGCTGGAGAGGGGAGGGACGGGGGCGGGGCTTGGCACGGCCTGGCTCCGCCCCCTCTGGCTTCCGCTCTACCAGCAGCTTCTCCAGGCTTGAGGATGGCAGTGCCAAGCCGGCCTTGTGCTAGCTATGTCACCACTGGCTTGGCGTTGCCATCCTCAAGCCTGGAGAAGCTGCTGGTAGAGCGGAAGACAGAGGGGGGTGGAGCAAGGCTGTGCCAAGCCCCTCCCCCTCCCCTCTGGCTTTGGAGCTCCCAGCAGCTTCTCCAGGCTTGAGGATGGCAATGCCAAGCCAGTGGTGACATAGCTAGCACAAGGCTGGCTTGGCACTGCCATCCTCAAGCCTGGAGAAGCTGCTGGGAGTGCCGAAGCTGGGGGAGGGACGGGGCTTGGTGTGGCCTGGCTCCACCCCCTCTGAGAAGCACCCCATCCGGCTGGGATTGACCTCCTTCAGTCCCGGGATCGACTGCTCAATCGCGATCAACTTCCTGGGCAGCCCTGATTTAGAACTATGGATTGCCCAGGCCTACTCCCCAACCCCTTCCAGCCCTCCCCAACCCCTGCAAAGTGCCAAGTGCAGTGGGGCAGGGGGCAACATGGGTGTAGCTTATACAAGCATGAGTTAAAAAGTGGCGTATATATGTTGTGCTCCGCCCTAAGTCCCCTGCAGGGTGAGAAGGGCAGAATAGAAATATTTTAAAGACATACCGTATTTTTCGCACCATAAGACGCAGTTTTTTTCCTCCCAAAGTAGGAAGAAAAATCAGCTGCGTCTTATGGAGCGAAGATGCAGGCAGGGAGGGGGGGAGGCGCTGGAGCAGAGGGGGGGCGGCGATGTACTCACGCTATATTCGCCCCCCCCCCGCGGCTCCCGGCGGCTCCCGCGCATGCCCAGACTCTCGCCGCCGTGTCGCCGCAGCCAGCCGGCGGCGCGGAGGAACGGGGGGGCGGAAGAGGGGACTCGTGGGGCGGGCTCGCCACTCACGGACCCGAGGAGGTGGGGGAGGCCACGAGGCAGCCCCCACGGCGGCGCAGCGGTAGCCGTAGCAGCAGCCGCAGCAGCAGCAGCGGAAGGACCCAAAGCCAGAGGCGCATCTTCGTGACGTCACGAAGATGCGCCTCTGAGGAGGAAGGGGAGGCGGCCGCGCGCTGTAAGGAGGCCCAAAAGAGAGGCCGCAGGGAGGGAGGGAAGGAGGAAGAGTTCCCTCCCTCCCTCCGGCCTCTTTTCCGGGCGTTCTTACAGCGCGCGGCCGGCGAGGCCTTCCTCCTCGGCAGAGGCGCGACGAAGTGACGTCACGAAGATGCGCCTCTGCCGAAAAAAAATTTTTTCCCCCAATTTTCCTACTCGAAAATCTAGGTGCGTCTTATCAGCAGGTGCACCTTATGGTGCGAAAAATACGGTAGATGTTTATTATGGTCTCCCATCAGTAAATTATCCCATCTCAGGTGATGTTCATTGTGTAATCATCATCATCGTCATCATCATCATCTTTATTTATACCCCGCCACCATCTCCCCAAAGGGGACTTGGGGCGGCTGACATGAGGCCAAGCCCAAAGATACAATACAGCAAAATAAAATACAAAATACAAACAACAATAATTACATCACAATAAAATACATACAGTAGCAAAATAAAACAAACAAAGCAAAATACCATAATATAAAACCAAACACAATGATACAAGATACATCTATGTGGTTTCAAGTTATACCCCTATGTTAAGGAGCAAGAAGAGGGTGGCACAAATGGTGGTAGTGGTGGCAAGCCTACAGTTTAGGGTAAATGGCCTTTGGTGGGCTAGATTAGGCCCGTGGGCTATAGTTGGAGGACCTCCTGAACTCCCCATAGAATCAATGCAGTTTCAGACCCTGGTGGCACCGTGGGTTAAAGCGCTGAGCCGCTGAACTTGCTGACCGAAAGGTCACAGGTTCGAATCCAGGGAGCAGGGTGAGCTCCCACTGTTAACCCCAGCTTTTGCCAACCAAGCAGTTCAAAAACATGCAATGTGAGTAGATCAACAGGTACCGCTCTGGTGGGAAGGTAACAGCCCTCCATGAAGTCATGCTGGCCACATGACCTTGGAGGTGCCTACGGACAACGCTGGCTCTTCAGCTCTTCAGCTTAGAAATGGAGATGGAGCACCAACTCCCAGAGTCGGACACGACTGGACTTAATGTCAAAGGAAAATATTTACTTTTACTTTGATCACTTTGAGGTGCCGTAGCTCAATGCTATATGATCCTGGGACCTGTAGTTTTTCATTGCACTGTTATCCTTTTCAGTGGAGCTCCTTGGGCCACCGTTTGGAGTTTTACGATGCGGCTTTTGCTTTGCCTGAATGGGACACCTCTCCGAAGAAAGCGCAATGGTTTCCCCACTCCCTTGCAGCCTGAAGCGCACAGACTTTTCAAATAGAAGGAGCCAGACAGAAAGGAAAGAAAGGGAATATGATTATGAGATGCGATGGAGGGGAAGAAGGCGCTCACCTGTCAATTTGCTCAAGGGAGCCACTCCATCTCCGCCTTTTGGACCCCAATTCCTCCATCCGCGTCACTGTGTCTTCTCCGTAAAAGCATTTGCGGTGCCATTCAAAGCTCTGGAACGACTTGATGCTGACGAAGGAGACTCTAACGTGGAAACTTGGGGGCTGTAATGACAATCCGATGGCCTATCCGTCAAATGAAAGAAGCTCCCAGGGCTGTTTCAGGCCACGAAAGCTGGAGGTGGCTCGGGCCATTAATGTGCAGAAGCCCAGGCCCTAAACTCCCCGAGGGAGGCCAGCCAAGTCTATGGAGACCACGTTGGCGTTTGATTTTCAAAGTTTATCCTCTCCAAAAGGACTATTTTGGGGGGCGGCAAACGAAGGTGGCCATTAGGGGCCATCTCTCACCTTTTATGTCTTATTTACTTCGGTGGAAAGCGAGAAAGGGAATCGGCTTCAAGTGTTTGCTATCTTTAGACTATTTTGAAGCTGGGTCTGAAATGATTGCATTTGTCTATTTAGCATTTTAAATATTTCTTCCTCTTTACCTCATCTCAGGCAACCCAGCAAGGCAAGTGAAAAGAGAGAAATGCATCAGATAGAAGATACATATGAAGGTGAGCCCCAAAAAGAGCCCATCTGCATCCTAATTGGTTTGACCTGCAGCAGGGAGTCTCTAGCACCAAAGGTTGGGATTTGGCATCAAAAGACCTCCAGCCATTTCTACCTCTCTGTTTTCTTGCCTCACTTAACCTGAAGCCATGGACTCTTTGTGCATGGAGTTGCATGCGGACAGGCCAATAGGGGCAAGCCCTGAGCGGTTTGGGAGACATAGTTTTCCAAGGATTTTCATGTATTTGGACTCTCCTCAGGCTATTAGCGAAAATGACTTTTCTCTTATAGTTTTCCCAAGGACACAGATGGACTTTCCCCAAAGCATATGGATTTGATGCTTTTCAAGATCATATGGACTTTCTTTCCACTCCTTTCATATGAAATAATTATGAGATATTGGTAGTGGTATTTTCCTGAAAACCTCCCTTTCCATGTAACCATTTTCCTGAATGTTTTTTCCCTCCCCATGTGTAAAATAATATGAAGAAATGATACATGTGTGTGAAAGACCCAGCTGTTGTTTTGAGATCAGGATGAAACCACATTCCTGGCCACACCCTTTAATCCAATCATTGAAACAATTTGCATGACAGGGGACTCTTTCTGGTTTGGAGAGGCTTCCTTTCTTTCCCCTCTCCCCATTTTGAAAGACCCCTTTTTGTTTCATAAGCCTCAAACCCTCAGAGTTTAGTCTCGTTTTTGGCTTATAGAACATATGGCATAACTATATTTCATATTTCACAATCGGCTGTCACTACTGGCCTTGGAAACCAGCACATGACTACAGTTATTTCATTTGTTTACCATCCAGAAGCTGAAACTTCTCATGGATAGAATCTGCATGTGGCCCTTTGTCAACAAGGAGGGTCGTTAAGGACAAATTCCTGTTTCTCACCTGTTGCTGAGAATGGACAGCAGGCCGGACACCGTACCCGATTGTTTCCATCTATGCCTCGAAGCCATGACTGGTTGGCTGTGTGCCAGCCGGCTGAAGGTGAACCCGTCGAAGACGGAGATCTTGTGGCCTGGTCGCCCTGGGCTGGATGAGTGCCGGTTGCCTACCCTGGATGGCAAGCAACTTAGCCCGTCATCCCTTGTTAAGAGCTTGGGTGTCCAATTGGACCCTTTGCTGACCATGGAGACCCAGGTCTCCATGGTCAGCAAAACGTCGTTCTACCATCTACGACAGGCTAGGCGACTGGCGCCCTATCTGTCCAGGGACGATCTGGCCACGGTGATCCAAGCGACGGTCATCTCGAGACTGGACTACTGTAACGCCCTCTACGTTGGCCTCCCGTTGTCGACAATTCGGAAACTCAAGCTGGTGCAGAATGCCGCTGCTCGCTTGCTGGTGGGAGCACCAGTGAGGGAGCACATCACTCCCATCCTCCGGCAACTGCACTGGCTTCCTATTGAGTACCGAATTGCCTTCAAGGCGTTGGTGTTAACCTTTAAGGCCTTACACGGTCTAGGGCCTACGTACACGAGGGACCGCCTTACCCTGTATGTTCCCTCTAGATTACTACGTTCAGAAGAACAGAATCTGCTACTCGTTCCATCAATCCGCTCTTGCCATCTGTCCACAACCAGGCAGAGAGCCTTCTCTGTGGCGGCCCGGTGCTGTGGAACTCCCTTCCAGACAACACCCGAGTGATCCCAGAGCTTGCCCCTTTTTGAAGGGCTTGCAAGACTGCCCTCTTCAGACTGGCCTTTAATTAGACTGATCTGCTCTGGTGTGTCCTGTACCTGAGTCCTAAGGAAATTGTAACTCCTCTGGATTTTTACCTCTGTATACTGTTTTACGTCTTTTATGTTTTTATTGTATGGCTGTTCGGCTTTGCTACATGCAGCATGTTTTTACTGTCTGTTGTGATCCGCCCCGAGCCTGCAGGGAGGAGCAAAATATAAGATTGAATAAATAAATAAATAAGAACAAATGAATTCCTTTGGCCCGAAAAGTCAAAGCCTCGGATCTTCATTAACATATGGACATAATTTAATCAAGGAAACTCCAGCTGTTCTTTGTTTTGAACACATTCCTGTCCCTCGCTTCCCATTCGCCAGGACAAAAGCGGTGCTGTTTCGCGATTGGTTCCTGCTACAGCTGGCTTCCAAGGTTCCAACCAATCATCATGAAGCCTACCACATGCAGGGGCGGGAAAGTTTGAATTTGACAGTTCTGTAATGTGTATAAAAATGGCATATGTTTCAATGTACCTTTATGACTGCTTTGCGACAAGGAATCTGCAGTGGTCATCCTTCTCGGCTGACAAGAATAAAAGCTTCAGTGGCATCTTCTTCCGGACTTCTTTGGTGAGATCATTTGGGAAAGGGATTTTTTTAGGTTCGCTTTTTAAAACTCACCAGAGGTTTTTGCTGAAATCCTCACTTTAGGGGTACTTCTGGGCCTCTGCCCCCTATGGGCCAGGCTATCCTAAATTATTCGGTAACACATACACAGGCATGTAGCCAGGGGGGGGCTAAGGGGGCTTCAGCCCCCCTCCCGAAATTCTCAGGGTGGTCCGCAAAAAGGCCTTACTGATACATTATTTAAACTGTTATGTTTATTCATATCTTGATCTGATCACCATGCTCATTATATCCCACATTAATGGGGTTATTGGGATAACAATACAAAAGGTTTGCTAGGGTAGACCCTCTTCCACCCAGTCTCAGCCCCCCCCCGAACCAAACTCAGCCCCCCCCCAAATCAAAATCCTGGCTACGGCCCTGCACATACAGTATGTAGATAGATAGATAGATAGATAGATAGATAGATAGATAGATAGATAGATGGATGGATACAGATATATGGTTTAGATCAGTGTTTCTCAACCTTCTTAATGCTGCGACCCCTTAATACAGTTTCTCATG
Source organism: Anolis apletophallus (assembly GCA_030556195.1). Taxonomy (NCBI): domain Eukaryota; kingdom Metazoa; phylum Chordata; class Lepidosauria; order Squamata; family Anolidae; genus Anolis; species Anolis apletophallus. The sequence goes on along the minus strand of JARBWK010000003.1, from coordinate 5,721,411 downwards.
TTGTGGTGACCCCCAACCATAAATTTATTTTTGTTTCTACTTCATAACTGTCCTTTTGCTACTGTTATGAATCGTAATGTAAATATCTGATATGCAGGATGTATTTTTATTCATTCGACCAAATTTTGCACGAATACCCAATATTCCCAAACTTGAATACTGGTGGAGTTGTGGGGGGAAGGGATTGATTGTGTCATTTGGGAGTTGTAGGTACTGGGATTTATAGTCAATTGATAGTGTCTTGCCATGGGTTTCGGCCAACGGGAATGAAAACAAAGGGCGAGGCAGATTGGTACATCCAAAGCTTTCTGAAGGCAGGATTTCCCCTTTGTGTGGGGAATGGTAAATCGGCATGGGGCACGTCTCCAGATGACCATGCTCTGACATCTGAAAATCATGTACCCAAGGGACATTTTCCCCAAATGGGCCAACTCCGATGTTTGAGGAAACATCCATTGTTATTGTCCATGTAAGGGCTATCTGTTAAATCCTTTTGTTTAGGGATTACTAGCCCAGGAAATTCCTGAGTTTTTGCATGCTGGGGTCGCAAAAAGGTGGCATTATATCTTTTTATACAGGAATACATGGAAGGGGAAAACATATAGGGAGGGGAGGGGGCAGAGCCAGGCCGCACCATGCCCCGCCCCTCCCCCCAGCTTCAGCTCACCTACAGGCCGCGCCATGCCCCGCCCCCTCCCCCCAGCTTCAGCTCTCCTACAGAGGAGGAGTATGAGCGGTGGACGGGCTTCAGTGGGCAGGGCTCCTCCTCCAAGCGGCTTCAGCGAGCGAGGGGCGAGAGTCATGGTGGGAGTCATGGCGGATTGGAGGCTGGCTGGGGAAACTGCCGAAGGAGGCGGCGCCCCGGTCCCTTCTTCTTTTTCTTCGCCACTGCCCGGCCCTTCCTCCTCCTCCCCCAAGCAGCAGGAGTTCGGCAGGAAGGGGGGGAGGAAGGGGGGCAGAGAGCTTTTCTCGCGGCACAGCAGGAGGTCCATCACGGCACACTAGTGTGCCACGGCACACTGGTTGAGAAAGACTGATATAGGGAATATATTCATATTGGGGGAAATAGGAACCATATCATCTCATATCAGCCCATCCCACCCACCAAAGTCCGTAAGAATCCATACATCATGAGAAAAGTCCAGGGGGTTTGGAAATAAAAAGTTTCCAAAAAGTTCTTTAAAGTTCTTCAAAAGTGGACAAAAGTTCATAAAAGTTATAGAAAGTCCATAAGTATTAAAGGGGAATGAATTGGTGAGTTTATGTGATCCACACTGGGGGTCGCATCAAGTGCTGGGAGTTGGGGTCCGTCCATATAGAAGAAGAAAACTACAAATCCTGTCTCACCATGGGGCCAGAGTGGCCTGCTTGCTTCCCAGGGGTCCTACGGGGTGACCACAGCAAGCTCCCCAGGTCCCAGGCTTTGGGACTGCCACAGGGTGGTGGCAGGATTGGTCGATGCAGCATGGAGCCATGGATGACAATCAGCTGGGTTCCATTTAAACATTATTTCTTTATGAGCAAAAACAGGTTATTCCCAGTGCGTAGGGGCCCAAAGAGCAAAAGCGAGATAGCAGTTAATATCATAATCTAGGAAAGATATGGCACCAAAATGGAGGTGATCTGTTGACCCACGGATACGAGGGCCTGATGGGTTTCCGTATCCGTGGTTTAGAGGAATGCAGTTTCGGCCTTCTCAGGTCGTTGTAAGAGCATCCCGGGCAAGCCAGCAGAATTCTGCAGCTCAGGAAAGGAAAGGTTCGTGCTTGGAGAGAGTTGGAGACAGTAAAGGACACAATGTAACACTATGGAGAGGAAAAAGTTGCAATCTAAGGATCCTTTATTGGGGGATTTGTTACAATGTTAGGGTCAGGAGAAGAAATCAAAGTAAAGAAAGACTGCTGGTTGAGCTGCTGCTGTAGCCACACTCCCATTGAAGCTGGCCCAATAGGGCATCCAGGAACTGCGGAACTCCCTGCTGCAGGTCAGATCAGCTTGAAAGCAAGGGGCTTTCTGTTGTATGCTATCACACCAATGATAAAATTGGGCAAAATTTGTCACACGAAAGTCCCATGACCAAGAGGACATACTGGAAGGGTTTGGTGGGCGTTGACCTTGAGTTAGGGAGTTGTAGTTCACCTACATCCAGAGAAACAATAATGAATCTGGACCAAACTTGGCACTAGTGCTCACATTATTTTTGAACTGCAAGGTAGGCAGGAGCTAGGGCTAATGGAGGGAGCTCACCCCAACTTGTGGCTCGAACTGTCAACCTTCCGGTTGGCAAGATTTTGTGCAGCTGGCGGTTTAATCTGCTGTGCTACCACAGCCCCGAATCATTTATGTCTTTTTTGATTCAGTGGAAAGTGATAAAAGCAATATGTGTTAAGTGTTTGCAGTTGTTAAGCATTGTTTAACCATTTTTATTTTAGACTTTTATTTCACCCTGGAGGATCTAACATGGTAAAGGGAGACCTCGAAATGCAATAGAGATAGATAGATAGATAGATAGATAGATAGATAGATAGATTAAAAGGTATAGGTTTCCCCCTGACATTAAGTCTGGAGTGCCATTACCTTCCCGCTGGAGTGGTACCTATTGATCTACTCATATTTGCATGTTTCTGAACTGCTAGGTTGGCAGGTCTAGTCATGTCCAACTCTGGGGGAGGGGTGCTCATCTCCATCTCTAAGCTGAAGAGCCGGCGTTGTTCATAGATACCTCCAAGGTCATACGGCTGGCATGGCAGCATGGAGTGCCATTACCTTCCCGCTGGAGCGGTACCTATTGAGCTACTTATATTTGCATGTTTCGGAACTGCTAGGTTTGCAGAAGTCTAGTCATGTCCAACTCTGGGGGAGGGGTGCTCATCTCCATCTCTAAACCGAAGAGCCGACGTTGTTCATAGACGCCTCCACGGTCATACCATATGGCTGGCATGGCAGCATGGAGTGCCATTACCTTCCCGCTGGAGCGGTACCTATTGATCTACTCATATTTGCATGTTTCTGAACTGCTAGGTTGGCAGAAGTCTAGTCATGTCCAACTCTGGGGGAGGGGTGCTCATCTCCATCTCTAAGCTGAAGAGCCGGCGTTGTTCATAGATACCTCCAAGGTCATATGGCTGGCATGGTAGCATGGAGTGCCATTACCTTCCCGCTGGAGCGGTACCTATTGAGCTATTTATATTTGCATGTTTCGGAACTGCTAGGTTTGCAGAAGTCTAGTCATGTCCAACTCTGGGGGAGGGGTACTCATCTCCATCTCTAAGCCGAAGAGCCGGCGTTGTTCATAGATGCCTCCAAGGTCATATGGCTGGCATGGTAGCATGGAGTGCCATTACCTTCCCACTGGAGCGGTACCTATTGATCTACTCATATTTGCATGTTTTGGAACTGCTAGGTTTGCAGAAGTCTAGTCATGTCCAACTCTGGGGGAGGGGTGCTCATCTCCATCTCTAAGCTGAAGAGCCGGCGTTGTTCATAGATACCTCCAAGGTCATATGGCTGGCATGGTAGCATGGAGTGCCATTACCTTCCCGCTGGAGCGGTACCTATTGATCTACTCATATTTGCATGTTTCTGAACTGCTAGGTTGGCAGAAGCAGGGGCTAACAGCAGGAGCTCACCCCGCTACCTGAATTCGAACCACCGACCTTTTGGTCAGCAAGTTCAGCAGTTCAGTAGTTTAACTCTGAGATAGATAGATAGAGATAGATAGATAGATAGATAGATAGAGATAAATGGATGGATAGAACCAGGGCCTTAATCTATTTTGGCCCTTGTTTTATGAACTTTTTTTTTGGTGCTTATCCTTCTTAAAGATTTGATTGATCTTCACCAGGCTGGATGGCCATCTGTCGAGAGGGTTTTGATTGTATCTTTCACACATGGCAGACTGGATGGCCTTGTGATGTCTTGTCTTCTAACTCTGTGAGTCTGTGATTCTCACCCAAGCCATGCAGTTCTCTATTCCTGTGGTCCATGTCTGTACCTGACTGGATTCACTTCTCTATTCCTGGGGGGTACCCCAGTTTGGTCCATTTCTGTACCTGATTGGCTTAATTTACAGCAAACACAAGATGGCCATCGGTCAGCAGTGCTTTGATTGTATTTTCCTGCTTTGCAAAATGGAGGTTGGAAATCTTGGAGGAGCCATTGGGAAACATTTCTTCCAACGAGGTTGTTGTAGGTTTTTTGGGCTATATGGCCAGCCCGTCTCGGATTGAGCTTCCGGCCAATTGTGTAGTTTGCTGTCGACCTTTGCAACCCGAAAGACAGATGCATCTGTCAAGTAGGAAATTTAGGTACCACCTATACGTGGGGAGGCTAACTTTAAATTTACATTTACTAGGCCATAAAAAAATCTCAGGCAAAAAGTATGTGGGGAATGCTGAAATATTTCATCAGTGTCATAGCTGAACGGTGAAGCGACAACTCCCCTGGTGGCCAGAAAAAAGTTAAATAGCCTCTGACTGTCTGCCTATATGTGTTGTGTGTCTATGGTATTGAATGTTTACCATGTATGTGTACATTGTAATCCGCCCTGAGTCCCCTGCGGGGTGAGAAGGGTGGAATATAGATACTGCAAATAAATAAATAAATAAATAAATAAATAAATAAACAAACAAACAAACAAATAAATATGGCCATGTTCTAGAATCATTCTCTCCTGATGTTTCACCTGCATCTATGGCAGGCATCCTCAGAGACTGTGAGGTCTGCCATAGATGGAAGCGAAATGTCACGAGAGAATGCTTCTAGAGCAATGTTTCCCAACCGGTGTCCCGCGGCACACTAGTGTGCCGTGAGCGATCACCTGGTGTGCTATGGGAAAACCTCTCTTCCCCCCTTTCTTCCCTCCCCCTCCTGCTGAACTCCTGCTGCTGCTGCTTGGGGAGGAGGAGGAGGAAGGGCCCGGGCAGCGACGGCAGCAGCGGCGAAGAAGGGGCCGGGGCGCTGCCTCCTTCGGCCGATTCCCCTCCACGTGCACCAGCTAGCCGGCCTCCAATCGAGGTAGAGACGCAGACCGGCTTCTTCTTTCAAACCGCAGGAAGGAAGGAAGGAAGGAAGGAAGGAAGGAAGGAAGGAAGGAAGGAAGGAAGGAAGGAAGGAAAGCAGGCAACCACGGGCCCGAGTGAGTGCCTTCCCTTCTGGTTGGGACTGAGGAGGAGGAGCCACTTGGGTTTTCCCCAGCAAAGCGGACGGAGGTGGATCCGGGCCTAGCGGGTGAGGCGGGCTCTGAGGCCTCCTTGTATGTGTGTGTGTGAGGAGAGTGTTGGAGGAGAGGGACGGCGCCAGGCTGCTGCGGCTGCGGCTGTTTTCTGGCCTCGCCTTTGCCAAGCCATTGTTTTGCCAGGTAGGGAGGGAGGGGGCAGAACGGGTGCTTTCGGTGTGTGTGTGGTGAACTACAACTTCCAAACTCAAGGTCAATTCCCAAGCAAACCCTTTCAGTACTTTCTGTTGGTAATGAGAGTTCAATATGCCAAGTTTGGTTCAATTCTATTGTTGCAAGAGTTCAGGATGCTCTTTGTTTGCGTGTTAACTATAAATCCCAGAAACTGTAACTCCCAAACGTCAAGGTCTATTTCCCCCAAACTCCATCTGTGTTCACATTTGAGCATATTGAGTATTCAAGTTTGGTCCTGATCCAACATTGTTGGAGTCCACAGTGCTCTCTGGATATAGGTCAGGGCTGTCCAACTTCTACCGGGTCCAGGGCCGGAATAGAGGTCACTGAAGACCTCGGGGGCCGCTCGGCCCCACCCCCAGGCCCCGCCCCCAGCCCAGGCCTCGCCCTCCTAAAGCTGTCATTCTCCCTCCTCCTCCTTCTCTCTTCCCGGGCACCGTGGCTGTCCCGAGCGCCACGGGCGCCCGGGAAAGGCACGGCGCCCGGAAAGGAGGAGGGAGGGGAGAGCAGAAGGCGCCAAGGGCAGCGTGTCACAGGCCTGGCGTGACGTGCTGCCCTTGGCGCCGCCTACTCCGCCCCCCCGCCCTTCCTAGGGTGGGGGAGCTGCCGGGGGGCAGAAGCGGCGCCAAGGGCAGCGTCACAGGCCTGGCGTGACGCTCTGCCCTTGGCGCTGCCTACTCCTCCTTTTTTCGGCGCCACCCTTCCTAGGGCGGGAGCTGCGCCGGTGGGCAGAAGGCGGGGGGGGCCGGATCCGGCCCCAGGGCCGCCAGTTGGACAGCCCTGATATAGGTGAACCACAACTCCAAAACTCAAGGTCAATGCCCACCAAACTCTTATAGTATTTTCTCTTGGTTATGGGAGTTCTGTGTGGGGAGTTTGATTCCATTCCATAATTGGTGGAGTTCAGGATGCTCTTTGATTGCGAGTGTACTATTACTCCTTTGTGTGTGTCTTTCTACCATTCCTGCCAAGATATCTATGTTGTGTTCATCGAAACAGGCCCAGGTTTCACACTGAGTGTATAAATACATTAAAAACATATTAACTAGATGTATGACTGTGTTAGAGTGTCATTTTGTGTCATTTTGGTTGGTGGTGTGCCCCAGGATTTTGTAAACGTAAAAAATTTGCCGCGGCTCAAAAAAGTTTGGGAAACACTGTTCTAGAGCATGGCCACATAGCACGTAAAAACTACAACAACCTAGTGTTCCCGACCATGAAAGCCTTCGACAGGACATTACTTCCAACTGTAGGAGTCTAGTCCACAATTGTATGGCCTCCTTTGGATTCCGGGGTTCAAGCCGAGGGTCTCCGTAACGCAGACCCACATCTGAGAACATCTGAGAACAACATCTGGAAACATTTCCTGCCCTTCAAACTGAACAAAGCGAATTGGCAAATGTTGTCTTGCGTGGGGAGGAGGATTCGCTGGCGTCTCACAGATGCACACAAGATGCCAAAGCGTGTCGGACCCCCCCCCCCCCGGCTGGGGGGGGGGTCCGACACGCTTTGGCATCTTGTGTGCATCTGTGAGACGCCGGCGAATCCCCCTCCCCACTCTGATGCGAAAGCCCTGCATCGCCCATCACCTGGAGGCTCAATCTCCAACACAGATGTCATGGAAAGACTTACCTGGCTGCCCTTTGCACACCAAGGTGTTAATCCCCCCACCTCCCTCTACATACAACTGTTTTTGGGGTGCCTTCTTCGCCCTGAGCTCCTGCTGCATTTCATGTGATCCTTGTCAAGCGGCTGCTAATCCCAGCATCTTTTGTCTTGTGTCCACCTGGACTGGAGGGTGCCTGGGTCCCTCCCCTCGCATCAGTGCCGCTGCTGGAAAAGGTTGTCCGGAAAGGGTGCCTTCGCCTCTCCAGATGGTATAAAAAGGGGCTGGCAGAGATGTGGAGATGCAGACAGGAGGAGAGCCGGAGAGAGAGAGAGAGAGAGAGAGAGAGAGAGAGAGAAAGAAGACACAGAGGAAGGAGAGAGTAGGAGCATCGCAGACCAGGTAAGGCAAGTTGCTGATTTCCCTCTTTGGCAGCCTTGAGCTGGTTTTCTCTCCGCACCCATCCATTGCCATTTCTACTTCTCATCATTCTTTCTTGCCAACAGGTCACTTGATCCATTGCAACCCTTCTTTTCTTTAGTTTCCACTTCTTCTTCTCTTCTTCCTCGTCTCTTGCATTTTTTTGGCTTTCTCTACTTGGAAAGTTGGATGTGGCTCTGCATTACGGAGACCCTGGTAACGCAGAGCCGCGTTACGGAGACCCTCGTAATGCAGAGCCGCGTTACGGAGACCCTCGTAACGCAGAGCCATGTTACGGAGACCCTCGTAAGGCAGAGCCACGTTACGGAGACCCTCGTAACACAGAGCCACGTTACGGAGACCCTCGTAATGCAGAGCCGCGTTACGGAGACCCTCGTAATGCAGAGCCGCGTTACGGAGACCCTCATAACGCAGAGCCACGTTACGGAGACCCTGGTAATGCAGAGCCACGTTACAGAGACCCTCGTAATGCAGAGCCATGTTATGGAGACCCTGGTAATGCAGAGCCACGTTACGGAGACCCTCGTAACGCAGAGCCGCGTTACGGAGACCCTGGTAATGCAGACCTACATTACGGAGACCCTGGTAACGCAGAGCCACGTTACAGAGACCCTCGTAATGCAGAGCCATGTTATGGAGACCCTGGTAACGCAGAGCCACATTATGGAGACCCTTGTAACGCAGAGCCGCGTTACGGAGACCCTTGTAACGCAGAGCCACGTTATGGAGACCCTCGTAACGCAGAGCCGCGTTACGGAGACTCTTGTAACGTAGACCCACATTACGGAGACCCTCGTAACGCAGAACCACGTTGCGGAGACCCTGGTAACGCAGAGCCGCGTTACGGAGACCCTCGGAATGCAGAGCTGCGTTATGGAGGCAGGATGCTGGACACACTACCTGAGTAACCTCATCGAATAATAATAATAATAAACTTTATTTATACCCTTCCACCATCTCTGCAGATGAAATGTAATTATTTAATTGAGACCTTTGGAACAACGACAATGCAATCGGAAACCGGTTTCAATAATTTATTTATTATTTATTTATTATTTCAATTTCTATATACCGCTCCACATCTTCTCCTGTCTACTTTATTATTGTCTCATTCATACACCTTTGCACAGCTTTTGGAGTACCTAGTGCAACTTCCCCAGTGATTCAACAACTATATACCGCTCCTTCCCACAGGCTCGGGGCGGTTTACACAATCTAAAAAACCCACACAACGCACAACATCGTGGATAACAACAGGTTATACAATCACAATTAAAGTTAAAAAATATTATCAAGGACCGCTCAAGTTGAATGCTTGCCGATATAGAGAGTAGATTTCCAGGCTGAGACGCTGAGATATGTATTTTATAATAGTAACTGTGATATATTTTTTTGCTTTTATATGATGGTTTTATTAAATGTTATGTATTTTATCTGTGGGCGTTTGTTGCCATGTGTGCACCGCCTCGAGTCGCTTTTGGGCTGTGAGGAGCAGTATAAAAATTTAGTAAATAAATAAATAAATAATATCCCCTATGGCGGGGGTGCTCACACCTTTTCAGCATGCGAGCTACTTATAAAACACTCAAGTCAAAATGATCTCCCTACCCACTACTCAGAGAGCCATAAAATCAAAATATTTGGAAATTTATTTCAATGAGAGCCATATAATATATTTTAAGACTGAATTCAACTAAATGTGAGTATAATAAGCCCCTGAATTTATTCATAATAATAATGATGATATTCATTCAGCCTCTGCTGCTGCTACTACTACTACTACTAATAATAATAGTAAAAACAACAACAATAGGTTCCTAGAGTAGAAAGGGACCTCCAAGGGCCATCCAGTCCAACCTCCTTCTGCCATAAGGGAAAAACACAATCAAAACATTCCTCACAGATGGCCATTCAGCCTCTGATAATAATAATAATAATAACAATGGGTTCCTAGAATAGGAGGAGACCTCCAAGGGCCATCAAGTCCAATCTCCTTCTGCACCTGGGCGGCGTCGGGAGCCTGCGGGGCGGGACTGAGCCTTCCTCCTGCCCTGCCTGTGATCTACCAGGATGCCCTACGCCAGTCATTGTCAACCGGTGTGCCTCGGCACACTCCTGTGCCATGGCAGGGCTCCTGGTGTGCCGTCTGAAAAGCTTTCTGCCCCCCTTCCTTCACCCCTCCACTGGGCTCCCTCCCCAAACATAGGCAACATGCAAGGGAGCAGAGGAGACCAATGGGCGGCTGGAAAATGACGCTGCGTCATTTTGGAGCCGCCCACCTAGAGTAGGGCTCCTCTCCTCCTTTGAGCCGAGCGCCGTTCACGTGGGCGGCGTGGCGGATGTGTCCTACCCCCTTGCCCCTCTCCTCCGCCTCCTCTGTGCTGCGGGGAGAGGGGGAAGGGGCTGGGACACATCTGCCACGCCACCCAGGTGAACGGCGCAAGAGCTCAAGGAGGAAGGATCGGATCCTCTTCGTCCTTCCTTCTGAGCCGATCGCCAGAACGGTGTGGCGGATGTGTCCCAGCCCCTTCCCCCCACTTCTCCGCCTCCTTTGTGCTGCGGGGGAGAGGGGGACGGGGCTGGGACACATCCGCCACGCCGCCCAGGTGAACGGCACTCAGCTCAAGGAGGATCGGATCCTCTTCGTCCTTCCTCCTGAGCCGAGTGCCATTCACGTGGGCGGCGTGGCGGATGTGTCCGACCCCTTCCCCTCCCTCCGCCTCCTCTGTGCTGTGGGGGAGAGGGGGAAGGGCTGGGACACATCTGCCACACCATTCTGGCGCCGGCTCAAGGAGGAAGGACAAAGAGGATCCAATCTTTCCTCCTGAGCCGGCGCCGTTCACCTGGGCGGCGTGGCGGATGTCCCAGCCCCTTTCCCTCTCCCCTGCAGCACAAAGGGGGGAGGCAGAGGAGAGGGGGAAGGGGCTGGGACACATCCGCCACGCTGCCCAGGTGAACGGCGCTTGGCGACCCCGCCCCCGGCTTGGCAAGATGGCGGCGCCCATTTGTACGGGCGAGGCGGCGGAAGCGGCCCTGGAGCTGGGCCTGTTCACAGAGGCCTTCCCGGCACGCGCATGCCTGCCTGCTGGCTGGCATACAACATACAGGCTGAGCAAGTGAGCGCGCGCGAGGGTGGGCCTTGCTTCGGCGCGAGCCATGGGGGCGCGAGCCTGCTGCCCTCCCGGCTCCCCTTCTCCTGATCTTTCCCTGGGCGTGAGTAGTGTTTGTGTCATTTTGGTTTGTGGTGTGCCCCAGGATTTTTTTAATTTAAAAAGTGTGCCGCGACTCAAAAAAGGTTGAGAAACACTGCCCTACGCAATCTACTACCGTAGTAGATCTACCTAATAAGCACCCCTGATCTAGTCCAACCCACCAACATAATGGCAACCCTTTGCTTGAATAGGGATGTTGTGAATCAATATAACTATAAAGACCGAAATCCCCAGATAAATTCCAACTACCGTATTTTCTGGCATGAAAGACTACTTTTTAACCCAAGACAATCTTCTCAAAAGTCAGGGGTCATCTTATACATCAGGGGTCGACTTATACACCGGGAGTCGTGGTATAGAGCGGGTGCTGAAACTGCCAATCCGGATTGGAGAATCTGTGTTTGCCACATATGGTGGGGGGAGCTAAAAATGGCAGTGGCCGCGTCCCTGCCGTATGCAGCGCCTGTATGAAAGCATTAATGGCGACGCTGTACAAGTACAGTAGAAGGAAATCCATTCATCAGGATTCGCGGACTTAATGCGGTCCCGATGGTGAGGTGAAGGGGTGCCTCTCCGGGAAGGTGTAAGTGAAGAGCGGAGCAAGCTGCATGCGTCCGGGGCGCCAGGGGTATAGAAAAAGAGATAGAGTGGCTCTGAGCCCAGAAAAACACACCTCTGTTGCCTGTCTGGCCCGCCTTTGTGTCCTATTACCGGACCTCCTTCTCTGCCTCTCAGATCCCGCTCCTGAAAACGGCAGTGAAGTGGTGCAGGTGCGCATGTGCGCAATCCGAGAGGCAGAGAAGGAGGCACAGTAATAGGAAAACGACCATATTGAAATCAAATCTGATGCTTTTTAAATGTTTTATTTGGTGTGCGTTGGAAGAGGGGTAGTCTTATACGCCGAGTATATCCCAAACTCTATATTTTAACTGGAAAAGTTGGGGGTCGTCTTATACGCCCAGTCGTCTTATACATCGGAAAATACGGTAATTATAGCTGGAATCCTGTTGCCACCTCCCAGACTGCGCAGGCCGAGAATGCATCTCAAACTGTAGGATCAATGCAGAAAAGAGGGTCACTCTCCGCCCAAGAAATGGGACCGCGGAGCAGCCGGAATCAATTTCTCCCTTGAGACTTTAGGTTTAGCTTCAAAGAACTGTGCCTTGGGAGAAAGCAACATGTGTTGTCTATAGGAACATGCTGGCAAGGACCTCCTCAGGGTAAACGCATGGCACCGCCTCACATCTGGCATAGATCTGGAACCGCTTTGGGGTTTTTTCCCTTTGTTTCATATCATGGGAAAAGGATTAACACTTTGCAGCTTGTGTCTTCCCACAGGGAAACTTGGAGTAAGAAGGTGCCAGGAGGGAAGGGAGAGCAGTGGGAAGGGGGGCATGGAATCCAACAATGGGAAGGGGCCTCCAGAGATCATGTAGCCCAATCCGCCAATGCAGAAATCCATACATAGGGCTATTTGTCATCCATCGGGCTTCTTCACATTCTCATGTGGCGCAGCTGGCTGGGTGTCAGCTGCATAAGATCTCTACTGACCAGAAGGTCATGAGTTCAAGGCCTGCCCGGGTCGAGGTGGGCTCTCGACCTATTGTGTAGCCTGTTGTTGACCTTTGCAACCTGAAAGACAGTTGCATCTGTCAAGTAGGAAATAAAGGTACCACTTAGTGGGGAGGCTAAATTTAACTGATTTACGAGGCCATTAAAAAGATCTCCAGAAAACAGGCTGAGGAATGAAGGAGTGCGACAGCTCCCCCTGGTGTCCAGATGTTATATTGCCTCTGTCTGTCTTGTGTATTTGTGTGTCTAAATGTAATGTGTACATTGTAATCCGGCCTGAGTCCCCTGCGGGGTGAGAAGGGCGGAATAGAAATGAAGTAAATAAATAAATAAATAAAATATGGTGGTCAACTCTTCTGTTTGCAGGGCAAGATGTTGACCCACCAGTGCCACAGCCTCTTGGCCATACTTGGAGTCCTGGTCATCCATTTGGTGGCAGGGGACCACGGACCCTGTTTGGACGGCGGGTGGTGCCAGGACATGGCAACGGAGGCAGAGCTGATGGTAAGTTGCAGGAAAAGTTTTCCCACCTAAACATTAGGAAGAACCTGTCTGGAGGTTGTTGTTGTTTTGCTTGTTTTTCGAAGCAGAAGTTGGATGGCCATCTGTTGGGAAGGACTTGGATGGAATCCAGCAAAGACGGAGATACTGTGGCTGGGCCGCCCGGAGGTTGGGGAGGTCCACTGCCTAGCTTGGATGGCAAGGCATTATGCCCAACATCCTCAATTAAGAGCCTTGGGATCGTTTTTGACCCATTGCTGTCGATGGAGGCCCAGGTCCCCAGCGTCAGCAAAACTGCCTTTTTCCATCTGTGGCAAGCGAGGCGTCTGGCCCCCTACCTATCCAGAGACGACCTGGCCACGGTGCTCCAAGCCACGGTCATCTCGAGACTGGACTACTGTAACGCCCTTTACATCGGCCTGCCCTTGTCAGTGATCCGGAAACGTAAGTTCGTCCAGAATGCCGCTGCTCGACTCCTCACTGGGACTCCAGTGAGATGTCACATAACACCTATCCTCCAATAGCTTCATTGGCTTCCGGTCGAGCACCGGATCACCTTCAAGGTGATGGTGTTAACTTTCAAGGCCTTGCATGGTCTGGGGCCACTGTATCTGAGGGACCGTCTCCTCCCCTACCAACCCCAGAGGTCACTTCGTTCCGAACAAATGAACCTCCTTGAAGTACCGACCTTCAAAGCAATCCGTCTCACTTCGACCCGGCGCAGAGCCTTTTCTGTAGTGGCGCCGTCAATATGGAACACTCTTCCAAGCGGTGTACGGCCCATGCAGGACCTTCTCTCCTTCCGCAAGGCCTGCAAGACTCACCTTTTCCGGCCAGCCTTTGATTGCTAGTCTGGAAATCTTTTTAAAGCTAGTTTAATATGTATGCTTTTACCTCTGTGTGTTTTACCTGATTGTAAGCCGCTCCGAGCCCTCGGGGAGTGGCGGCGTACAAGTCCAAATAATAAATAAATAAATGGTATCTTCCTGCCTGGTAGAAAGGGGTTGGGATGGTTCTCTTGGCTGGGAATGTATAGGCAAGGTCTTTTGGGTGGATGCCCTTGGACACAAGAACTCCCCGCTTAGGGAAATGAGAATGGCCTCCTCCTTATTGTCTTTCCATTGGCAGGCAATGGCTTTTTCTTTACTTCAACAGGGTTTTAGAATTAAGAGTTTGGCTTTTAAGAGGGGGGTTGAGGTTGAGAATTGGGGGGAAAGTGATATACTTGTTGCCAAAGTTGTTTTCCAAAAAGCTGTGTCCTCCCCAGGGGCGGTCCTTCCATGTAAACAACCTACGCGGCTGCGTGGGGCGCAATCATGGATGGGCGCCCTCACGCCAGCCGCTCCGGGCGCCATCATGGATGGGCGCCGCCGAAGCGGAACTCCCTGCTGCATGCAGCAGCAGGGATCGGCGCTGGCTGCGCCGCCAAAGCGGAACTCCCTGCTGCTGCCTGTAGCAGCTTCTGAGCATGCGCGGACATTCTTGCACATGCCCAGACCTGCCGGAGCTGAACTTCAGCTCCGGCAGTTCTGGGCATGCGCGAAAATGTCCACACATGCTCAGAAGCTGCTGCAGGCAGCAGCAGGGATTGGCGCTGGCTATGCCGCCCGCCCCTGCCCTGCCCCGCCGCCCGGGTGGAGGCGTGCTCGGGAGCCAGTGCTGCCCGCGCCCGCGCCTCTGCAACCGGCCGCGCAGGACGCCAGTGCGCATGTGCGAACTGGGATGCCGGCGCGCATGCACGAACTGGGACACCGGCGCGCATGCTGGGGGCGCCGAAATAATCTTCGCTTACCATGATGGGAGAGGTAAGACCGCCCCTGGTCCTCCCAGCATGAATGAGCTCCCATTGATGCCAATGAACACAGAACCCTTTATTCAGCAATGACCAGAGCAGGGATGATGATGATGATGATGATGATTATTATTATTATTTGAAACACAACAAGATGAGCCCACAGCAAACAAGATCACTCTGCTGGCTGTTGTATTGGATCACACGTCGGTTTTGCCCATGTCTGATCTAAACCTATTCACCAGACGCCAGCTCTTCTTCGCAGGCGTTTGGTGAATAGGAAACTACAGAATGAGACTTTAACAGATTGAATAATGGACTGTGGATTATGGAAAATGATTCGGACATGAGATTATGACTTTGGCATTTTATATTTGCTGTAATCTGTTTAATTGATTGATTTTATTTATTTATTTCACAATATTTATATGCCGCCCTTCTCAACCCCGAAGGGGACTCAGGGCAGCTCACAAGCAAAATGCGAATCTCTCGGCATTACTTTGCGAACAAAGATCCTTAGGAAGGACTCATCCCACACTTTTTACAAGCGTGTTGATGACTAAAAAGGCCAATCTGATATAGGCAAGTTCAGTTGCAGAAAGCACAGCAGAAAGCCTCCTCGGATGATGTTGTTTCCGAGTTGCGGTTCTTTCTGCGTTGTCGTTTCTCTTCAAGACCTGTTTGGTGTGTCTTCTCGAAAAAGGCCGCAGCATTGTGGATAGTGCGTCTCCATGCCTCCCGATGTGAGGCCAGGGTGGACCACTGTTGGTGATCAATCTGGCCGAGCCTGAGATGTTGTTTCAGGGGGTCCTTATATCTCTTTTTGGGGGCGCCTCTCTTGCGCTGACCCGTGGCAAGTTCACTATAGAGTAGTATCTTTGGGAGGAGGTGGTCCTCCATCCTAGAGATGTGCCCTGCCCAGCGCAGCTGTGTTGTCAATAGCATGGCCTCAATGCTGGTGATCCCTGCTTGCTCAAGGACAGCAACATTCGTCACACAGTTTGTCCAGTGTATATTTAGAATTGTGCGAAGACTGCACTGATGAAAGCGTTCGAGGAGTCGTAGGTGTTGACGATAGGTGACCCATGTTTCAGACCCATATAGGAGAATAGACAGTATGATAGCTCTGTACACACTGATTTTGGTGCTTTGCCTCAGGTGCTTGTTACTCCAGACTCTTTTGTGAAGCCTTCCAAATGCACTATATGCCTTTGATAATCTGTCTCTTTGACAATATTGGCATCTGAAGAGATGATGCTTCCCAGGTAGGTGAACTGCTGAACGGATTTAAGCACAGATTTGCCTCTGCTGACATGGGGATGGTGGTGTTCTTCCTGTGGTGCGGGCTGGTAGAGGACTTCCATTTTCTTCAGGCTGCCTTCCAGCCCAAACAGCTCTGCAGCTGCTACAAAGCAGCACAACATCAATATTACATATCACATTGTATTATAACAATATCACATTGAACTATACAAATACAATAAACTATATTATTGCCACAGCACAACATCAATATTGCACATCACATTGTGCTATAACAATATCACATTGAACTATTAGTAATATTGCATGTAACTCAAAATATATAGTTATAGTATCATATTATTATTAGTAGTAATATATTGCATTACATTACATTATCAATATTATATGTATACACAATATATTATACCATACTATATTATACTATAATATCAAATATGACATACTATGTCATTGTCACAGTACAATTACATATCACATTGTATTATAACAAATTATATTGCAATATTATTAGTAATATTACATGTAATGTAAATATACAATTATAATATTTTATTATTAGTAGTAGTATTATATTGTATTACATTACAACATTATCCATATTGTATGCATATACAATATTATACCATACTATTATACTATACTATATCATATTATATTATACATTATATTATAAATAATAAATACATTATTTATGATATGCGTTTTAATTGCTTATATGTTCAGATTGTTTATATTTTGATAAGATGTGTTTATTAGGACTGTGGCGCAGCTGGCTGGGAGTCAGCTGCATTAAGATCACTACTGACTGAAAGGTCATGAGTTCGAAGCGAGTCCGGGTCGGAGTGAGCTTCCGACCATTTGTGTAGCTTGCTGTCGACCTTTGCAGCCCATTGCATCTGTCAAGTAGGAAATTTAGGTACTGCTTATGCGGGGAGGCTAATTTAACTAATTTACGATACCATAAAATCTCCGGCAAGCAAGTAAAAGAATGAGGAAGTACTCCATCAGCATCACAAATGGACAGTGAAGCAACAGCTCCCCTGGTAGCCAGAATACCCTCATGATGCAAAGTTGATGTACTTTGCATAACTGAATAAGCCAATATTGCACAACACACATAATAAATAATGATCGGGGAGCACAGCTCTGCAGGACTACAGTTCCCAGAACCGCAAGTAAACACACAAGAAATCTCGCAAGAGTTGCTTCCGTGACTTGAAATCTTGAAATCTCTTCCACTGTGATCAACCAGTACTGCCTCCACGATCGACCAGTAGATCGCGATCGACGTAATGAGCACCCCTGGTCTATGGCATTGAATGTTTGCCATGTATATGTACATTGTAATCCGCCCTGAGTCCCCTGCGGGGTGAGAAGGGCGGAATATAAATACTGTAAATAAATAAATACTGTAAATGGTATTGTTTACCTATGTGGCACTGAATTTTACCCCTCTGGGGTAGAGAAAGGCAGGGTAGAAACGAAGTAAACAAACAAACAAACAAATAAATAAACCCTGATTGAAGCTCCTTTTTTTTGGAGGGGAGGTTTCGACAACAGTATCTATTCTAACTGTTGCCTTCTCTGTTCTCTTCCATTTCCTTCCAGGAGTGCCTCCGAGCCTGTAGAGACTCGCTTTCCCTCTCCGACGAGACCCCTATTTACCCAGGCCACGGCCACATGAAGCCCCTCACGGATGACCTTCGGAAGTATGTCCTGAGCCATTTCCCGTGGGACAAACTAGGCAAGAGCGGTGAGGATGGAAACTCCCCTGTCGTGGTCCTCCCGGCGTCTTCCCAAACCCAAGAGACCTGGGAAGGGGACCTCGTCGGCGACTCTTCCCTCGAACGGGAGGACGGCAAGCGCTCCTACGCCATGGAGCACTTCCGCTGGGGCAAGCCAGTGGGCCGGAAGAGGAGGCCGGTCAAGGTGTTCCCCAACGAGGAGGCCTCCACGGAGAGCTACCCACAGGAGTTCCGGCGAGACCTGTCCTGGGAGAGCCCCGAGGGCCACTCCGAGGAGCCGGACGAGACCAAGAAAGACGGATACAAGATGAACCACTTCCGGTGGGGCGCCCCGTCCCCGAAACGGAAGCGTTATGGCGGGTTCATGACCTCCGAGCGTAGCCGCATGCCCTTAGTGACTCTTTTCAAGAACGCCATTGTCAAGACGCCATACAAGAAAGGCCAATAAGAGCGGGAGGGGGGTCGGGGTGCCCAGGCGCCCCACATGTAGAATATCTCTGGCCCATAATGTCATTTAGATACTGTCAACGGAGACCATTTCTTTACATTGTTCTTACTTGTTCTTGATAATTGAGTGGCTGTCTATGTTTGGCATCCTGGGGTGCATCTACACCGTAAAACAAATGCAGTTTGACACCAGAGCCCTTGGGCAGAGAAGGCGAAAGAGCTCATCAAACTACAACTCCCAGGATTAAAATGGTGTCAAACTGCATTCCTTCTAGCGTGTAGATGCACCCCTGGCTTTGAATGCACAAAGTAAATTTGGGGTGGCGATGTGGAAAAGGGGTAGCTAGCTATCTTTTGCAAAGGCAGAGTATTTTCATATTTTCAACCAGCTGTACTATACTGTAAATGAAGGGGGTTCAAAGATATATAATAAGACTAATGACAATACATCTTTTTTGCAAGCTAAACAGGCCTCCGAAGTTTTTCTTTCCAAAGCGTGATGATGGTTGCAAGTGTGATGTTTGAGAAAGGGGCTCCGTGGGTGTGGAATGAATGTAATTTGGCATCACTTCAGCTGCCAAGGCTCAGTGCCGTGGGATGCTGGGAGTTGTAGTTGGATGAGACAGCAGCATCCTTTGGCAGACAAGGCTAAAGATTAGGCCTGGGCAATCATGGTTCTAAATCAGGGCTGTCCAACTTCTGCCGGCGCAAGGGCCGGACTTCTGGTGAGTGATCACCTGGGGGCCACTCGGCCACGCCCCCGGCCACACCCACGCCCACTTTCGAGGTTGTTGTGACGCTTTGGGAGAGGAGGAGGAGCCACGGGGAGCCTTCCGCGGCTCCGCCCCCTCGCCCAAAGCATCACAACAGCTGTTGTGACGCTTTGTGGGAGAGGGCGAAGCCGCGAGAAGGCTCCCCGTGGCTCCACCCCCTCACCCAAAGCTGGCGTGACACCGGGCAAAACCAAAGCGGGCAAAACCACGTGCATGCGCACTTTTGGGCAGGGGGTTGGATTTAAAAAAAAAAAAAAAAAAAAGAAAAGGGGGCCGTAGGGAAGGGGCTGGGGCCCGTATACGGCCCCCGGGCCGCCAGTTGGACAGCCCTGTTATAAATGGTTCTAATGTACTTACAAAACTAAAGTTCTGGTGGTGAACACTAGGTGGTGCTGGTGCTTTGCGTCTACAGCAAGGGTGAGCAATTTTTTTCCATTGAAATTATAATATAATATAACATTATATTATTTATTATATTATTATAAAATTATTATAAAATAATAATAAAAAGTACTAAAATAAAATGAAATGAAATTCAAGAAGACAAGGTGCGAACCAAGATGAAGGCTGACATCCTCAAGAGAGGAAGGATCCCAAGATGGAATGGCCCAATGGACACAGCCCAGAGGATGACAAAGCAGACCCAGCCGCCGCCACAGCAGAGCAGAGCAGAGCAGAGCAGCAGACGATCGGATGCTGCAGGCCTCCGCCTGCTCTCGCCCCCAGACGTTCCGTCAGAGGCGTTCCTGATCGGTTGACCACTCTGGTGACCCAGAAGACGATCGAGTCTTCTGGGATGCCAGGGCCATCAGCTGCCGCAGGTGGCCGACTGCTCCCGCTGCAGGCCCCGATCGCCTCCCGAGATGGCAGGCGCTACAAAGCCGCCGCTCCTCCAATCATTCTCCAGAGCGGCGGGCTGTCTGCTGATGCAGGCCCCACAGCCTGCGATGGGATGGTGGCAGCAGAAGCCCTTCTTCTTGTGGAAATGGCCCCGCCCCCGATGCCCTTCTCCCCGGGCGCCGAAGGATCCACGGACCGTCAGAATCAGCCGGCAGGCCGCAGCCGGCCCGTGGCCATAAGATGCCCAGGTCTGGTCTACAGTGTTGCTAAAGTTCTGGTGGTGAACACTAGGTGGCGCTGGTGCTCTGCGTCTACAGTGTTGCTAAAGTTCTGGTGGTGAACATTTCAGAACTCTAACAAAACTTTCAAAACTTCATTATGATTTCATTATTGGTGATTTTTAAGACAGAACCAATTAGGAACTGCCAGTTATAACGAAATTTTGAAAGTTTTGTTAGAGTTCTGAAATGTTCACCACCAGAACTTTAGCAACACTGTAGAAGCAAAGCACCAGCGCCACCTAGTGTTCGCCACCAGAACTTTAGCAACACTGTAGAAGCAAGGCACCAGCGCCACCTACTGTTCACCACCAGAGCTTTAGCAACACTGTAGAAGCAAAGCACCAGTGCCACCTAGTGTTCACCACCAGAGCTTTAGCAACACTGTAGAAGCAAGGCACCAGCACCACCTAGTGTTCACCACCAGAGCTTTAGCAACACTGTAGAAGGCACAAAGCACCAGTGTTCACCACCAGGCTTTAGCAACACTGTAGACCAGCACCACTACCACCAGAGCTTTAGCAACACTGTAGAAGCAAAGCACCAGCACCACCTGTGTTCACCACCAGAGCTTTAGCAACACTGTAGAAGCAAGGCACCAGCACCACCTAGTGTTCACCACCAGAGCTTTAGCAACACTGTAGAAGCAAAGCACCAGCGCCACCTAGTGTTCACCACCAGAGCTTTAGCAACACTGTAGAAGCAAAGCACCAGCGCCACCTAGTGTTCACCACCAGAGCTTTAGCAACACTGTAGAAGCAAGGCACCAGCACCACCTAGTGTTCACCACCAGCTTTAGCAACACTGTAGAAGCAAGGCACCAGCACCACCTAGTGTTCACCACCAGAGCTTTAGCAACACTGTAGAAGCAAGGCACCAGTGCCACCTAGTGTTCACCACCAGAGCTTTAGCAACACTGTAGAAGCAAGGCACCAGCACCACCTAGTGTTCACCACCAGAGCTTTAGCAACACTGTAGAAGCAAGGCACCAGCACCACCTAGTGTTCACCACCAGAGCTTTAGCAACACTGTAGAAGCAAGGCACCAGCACCACCTAGTGTTCCCCACCAGAGCTTTAGCAACACTGTAGAAGCAAGGCACCAACACCACCTAGTGTTCACCACCAGAGCTTTAGCAACACTGTAGAAGCAAGGCACCAGCACCACCTAGTGTTCACCACCAGAGCTTTAGCAACACTGTAGAAGCAAGGCACCAGTGCCACCTAGTGTTCACCACCAGAGCTTTAGCAACACTGTAGAAGCAAAGCACCAGCGCCACCTAGTGTTCACCACCAGAGCTTTAGCAACACTGTAGAAGCAAAGCACCAGCGCCACCTAGTGTTCACCACCAGAGCTTTAGCAACACTGTAGAAGCAAGGCACCAGCACCACCTAGTGTTCACCACCAGAGCTTTAGCAACACTGTAGAAGCAAAGCACCAGCGCCACCTAGTGTTCACCACCAGAGCTTTAGCAACACTGTAGAAGCAAGGCACCAGCACCACCTAGTGTTCACCACCAGAGCTTTAGCAACACTGTAGAAGCAAGGCACCAGCACCACCTAGTGTTCACCACCAGAGCTTTAGCAACACTGTAGAAGCAAAGCACCAGCACCACCTAGTGTTCACCACCAGAGCTTTAGCAACACTGTAGAAGCAAGGCAACAGCGCCACCTAGTGTTCACCACCAGGACTTTAGCAACACTGTAGATGCAGAGCACCAGCGCCACCTAGTGTTCACCACCAGAACTTTAGTTTTGTCAGTACTTTAGAACCATGATTGCCCAGGCCTACTAAAGATCTTGCAAAACTACAGCTCCAAGTACATAGAGCCATGCCATGGAGAAGATGGAGCAGGCTTGGGTTTGTGCTTCTCCGGAGACAATAGATTTAAATGATAAGAAAAGAGATCCCACCTAAACCTAAGGAAGGAAGAACTCCTTTACTTTAAGAATGGTTGGACAGTGGAATAAAAAGTCTTACAGGCCTGGGAAAACTTTCTAATTTGGGGGCTGCATGCTAGCACTCCCTGCTAGGAGGACTGGCTGCCCGGAAGGAAGGGAAGGAGGAAGGAAAAGTGAGAAGGAAGGAAGGAAGGACGAAAGGGAAGAAGAGAAAGGTGGAAAGAGAAAGAGGGAGCGAGCGAAAGAGGAAGGAAAGAGGGAAGGAAGGACGAAATGGAAGAAGAGAAAGGTGGAAAGAGAAAGAGGGAGCGAGGGAAGGAGGAAGGAAAGAGGGAAGAAAGGAAAGAAGGACGAAAGGGAAGAAGAGAGAGGTGGAAAGAGAAAGAGGGAGCAAGGGAAGGAGGGAGGAAAGAGTGAAGGGAGGGAGGGAGGACAAAAGGGAAGAAAGGATTAAACTGAAGAAGGGAAGGATAAAGGAATGAAAGAAGGAAGGAAAAACAAAAGGGAAGGAAGGAGAAACAGGGAGAGAGGGAGGAAAGAGGGAAGGATGAAAAAAGGAGGAACAGAAGATGGAAGGGAAAGATAAAGGAAAGAGAAGGAAGGACAAAAGGAAGGAAGAGAAGGATGGAAGGAGAAAGAGGGAGCAAGGGAAGGAGGAAGGAAAGAGGAAAGGAAGGAAAGTCAAAGGGGTAGGAAGGAGAAAGAGGGAGAGAGGGAGAAAGGGAGAAGGAAGGAAGGACGAAAAGGAAAGAAGGATGAAGAGGTGGAAGGGAAGGACGGAACTGAGGAAGAGAAGGATAAAGGAATGAAAGAAAAAAGGAAAGACAAAAGGGAAGGAATGAGAAAGACGAAAAGAGAGTAAAGAGAGAAGGAAGGAAGGACAAAAGGAAGGAAGGAAGGAGAAAGAGGGAAGGACAAAAGGGAGGAAGAGAAGGATGGAAGGAAGAAAGGAAGGAAGGAAGGAATAAAGAAAAGAGAGAAGGAAAGAAGGAGAGAAGGACGAAATTGAGTCCTAAAAGAAGACTCTGGGCGGCCTTACAGCAGGCAGCGATTAGATTCCAATACATATAAATACTAAAATAAATACAATTAAAATATACAATTAAACATTAATTATTAAAACATCAATTAAAATCATGTAATCCAGATTAAAGTCCAAGGCCTGTCCAATTGTCAATTTCATTAGTCCGTTTTTCTTATAGCACTATTCACTGGTTGCCGCCTCTGAAGCTTCTTTCTGAAAGATAGGAGGGAGGGGACTGACCCGATTTCATTGGGGAGGGAGCACCATAGATGAGGGGTCACTAAGGCCCTGTCTCTCGTCCCAACGAATCGCGCTTGCGAAGGAGGACAGATCAGAAATAGGGCCTCCACAGATGATCTTAACTTCTGCAGTGGGTCTAGAGCAGTGCTTCTTAACTTGGGGGTCAGGATCCCTGGGGGGGGGGGTCACAAGGGGGTGCCATAAGGGTCACCAAAGAGCACAGAAAACACAGTATTTTCTGTTCTCCATGGGGATTCCGTGTGGGAACTTTGGCCCAATTCTATAGTTGGTGGGGTTCAGAATGCTCTTTGAGTGTAGGTGAACTATAAATCCCAACAACTACAACTCCCAAATGTCAAGGTCTATTTTCCCCAAACTCCACCAGTGTTCACATTCGGGCATATTGAGTATTCGTGCCAAGTTTGGTCCAGATCCACCATTTTTTGAATCCACAGTGCTTTCTGGATGTAGGTGAACTACAACTCCCAAACTCAAGGTCAGTGGCCACCAAACCCAGTATTTTCTGTTGGTCTTGGGGGTTCTGTGTGCCAAGTTTGGCTTAATTCCATCATTGGTGGAGTTCAGAATGCTCTTTGATTGTAGGTAAACTATAAATCTCAGCAACTACAACTCCCAAATGACAAGATCAATCAGCCCCCTCCCCAACCCCACCAGTATTCAAATTTGGGTGTATTTAGTATTTGTGCCAAATTTGGTCCGGTGAATGAAAATACATCCTGCATATCAGATATTTACATTACGATTCACAACAGTAGCAAAATTACAGTTATGAAGTAGCAACAGAAATAATGTGATGTTTGGGGTCACCACAACATGAGGGACTTGACAATTGAATCAATAGGAGATATTACTGAATGACTGGCTATGGCATATTGACCCATTAGCTATTAATCCTTTTTAGAGACGGAAACATAAATCACATTCTTCTTTATAGAAGTGTTGTCCTACTCTTTTAACCACATACATGCACTGACTTTCATTTTGGCATTATCCCTTTGCAACAATAAGATGTGGTGGCAAAAAAGCCAATGGGATGTTGGCCTGCATCAATAGATCCAGGGAAGTCATGTTTCCCATGCTCTATTCTGCCTTGGTTAGACCACACCTGGAATCACACCGTGTCCAATTCTGGGCACCACAATTGAAGAGAAATGTTGACAAGCTGGAATGTCTCCAGAGGAAAACGACTCAAATGATCAAGGGTCTGGAGAACGAGCCCTATGAGGAGTGGCTTAAAGAGCTGCGCATGTTTAGGTTTCAGAAGAGAAGGCTGAGGGGAGACATGATAGCCATGTGAGAGAAAGTCCTAGGGAGGAGCAGGCCCGGATTACCCATAAGGCCTACCTAGGCCATTGCCTAGGGGTGCAAGCCGGGGGGGGGGGTGCAGATTACGGACCAAAAGAAATGTTGAAACAAATAAAAACGCAACTCATTTTTCCCACCCTCCCTCGGCCTCGCGCATAGATGTCTATTAGAGCAGGCCCTGTCCTGAAGACTACACTTCCCGTCATGCACCTCTCTCCACTTCCGCCTCCCTCCCCGCAGGAGAAAGACTACGCCTCCCGGCATGCCCCGCATAGGCTGCGGTGGGGCCGGGTCAATGGAAGGCGGTGATGGCGGAGCCAGGGGGCGTGGCCGGGCAGTGGAGAGAGAGCGAACAGACTCGCGGGGATGGCGGAGGGCGCTGAGGAGGGTCCGCCCTTCCAGCTGGGCAAGCTGCGCTTTGAGCAGGTAAGCGCCGGGGCGCCGCGCAACGGGGACTGGGAAGGCCCCGCCGGAAATGGAGTCACTCCCTCAGGGAGCCTGCGTCACTTGCCTCAGGTAGCCCCACCCCCTCGGCACCACCCCGTCCCCTCATTAGCCCTGCCGGGTGTCACTCTACCATTTGAATTCCCGCCCTTGGGAAAGCGCTTCTGTGATTGGCTCCCACTTCCCTTAACTCCTCTTCAGGGGCAGTGCTTCTGTCTTAGTGTCCTGAGTTTGAGTCCCGCTTCGGGCAGAAAGCGTGACTGTGGAACTCCCTGCCACTGCATTGGGATGGAATTTTTAAAAATGGGCCCGAGCACGGTGCTGGTGCAGGTGGATCCGGCCCAGGCGCCCCGCGAGCCCCACGGATACACCTACGCTGATTGGTGCGGGATGTTGTTGATTTATTTGGATATTACTGATCAACTGAGATGTATTGGGCTACCTGAGTGAATTTGAGGTAAGTTGTATGATATGATTTATTTTTAGTGTGGGTCTGAGTGATGTGGGGGGTGTGCGGTAGAGGTTGGCTTAAAGGGGGCGTAATTCCAAAGTGTGGCCTAGGGCGCAAAAAGGTGTTAATCCAGGCCTAGGGAAGAGGGAGGTTTCCTTTCACTTGCCCTGGATGCGGAGCAATGGCTTCAAACTACAAGAAAGGAGATTCCATCTGTACATTAGGAAGAACTTCCTGACTGTGAGAGCTGTTCAGAAGTGGAACTCTCTGCCCCAGAGTGTGGTGGAGGCTCCTTCTTTGGTGGCTTTGAAACAGAGGCTGGATGGCCATCTGTTGGGGGTGCTTTGAAAGCGAGTTTCCTGCTTCTTGGCAGAACGGGATTGGACTGGATGGCCAACAAGGTCTCTTCCAACTCTATGATTCTATGATTCTTTGAAATGCTGAAAAATGTGTA
This sequence comes from Anolis apletophallus, assembly GCA_030556195.1. Taxonomy (NCBI): domain Eukaryota; kingdom Metazoa; phylum Chordata; class Lepidosauria; order Squamata; family Anolidae; genus Anolis; species Anolis apletophallus. The sequence goes on along the minus strand of JARBWK010000003.1, from coordinate 5,695,689 downwards.
ATGTTATTTTTTCTTGAACTTCTGTTTGGGCTGTTTGGGCTTGAAGTCAGCCTGAAGAAAACGGAAGTCCTCTACCAGCCCGCACCACCAGAAGAACACCATCACCACCATGTCAGCAGGCAAATCTGTGCTTCAGTCCGTTCAGCAGTTCACCTACCTGGGAAGCATCATCTCTTCAAACGCCAAGATTGACAAAGAGATAGATCACATTATCAAAGGCATATAGTGCATTTGGAAAGCTTCACAAAAGAGTCTGGAGCAACAAACACCTGAGGCCAAACACAAAAATCAGTGTGTACAGAGCTATCGTACTGTCGATTCTCCTATATGGGTTTGAAACGTGGGTCACCTATCGCCAACACCTACGACTCCTCGAACGCTTTCATCAGCGCTGTCTTCGCACAATCCTAAATGTACACTGGACTGACTATGTGACAAATGTTGCTGTCCTTGAGCAAGCAGGGATCACCAGCATTGAGGCCATGCTATTGAGAACACAGCTGCGCTGGGCAGGGCACGTCTCTAGGATGGAGGACCACCGCCTCCCAAAGATACTACTCTATGGTGAACTCGCCACGGGTCAGCGCAAGAGAGGCTCTCCAAAAAAGAGATACAAGGACTCCCTGAAACAGCATCTCAGGCTCGGCCAGATTGATCATCAACAATGTTCCACCCTGGCCTCACATCGGGAGGCATGGAGATGCACTATCCACAATGCTGCGGCCTTTTTCAAGAAAACACGCCAAACAGGTCTCAAAGAGAAACGACAACACAGAAAGAACCGCAACTTGGAAACAACATCACCCAATGAGACTTTCTGCTGTGCTTTCTGCAACCGGACTTGCCTATCTCAGATTGGCCTTCTTAGTCATCAACGCGCTTGTAGAAAGCGTGGGATGAGTCCTTCCTAAGAATCTTCGTTCGCGAAGTAATGCCGAGAGTTTCGTGAGACACCAGCACTCTTTGGCAGAAAAGACTAAAAAATCCAGGCTTCGTTAGCCTTGAGCCGTGGCAGAGGAAGCGGTGCCAAACTGCATTCATTCTACAGTGGAAATGCACCCAGCGTCATTCCATCCTGAACTTAGCCTCTTTCTGCTTTGTGAATTCGTCATTGCTTCCTGAGCCCCATTGTAGACGTATTGGATGCTCTGCAAAACTATGTTGGGGAAAGGTGATATTTCTCAGCCGTCAACAAATGATTCATGGAGGCTCTTATAAGCGGCTGGGCCTTAATGTCGTCCAACTACTTTCCTGCCCTCGTCCTTCAACTCTGCATTACACAAAGAGGAAACTTTGCAAAACCTCAGCGAGGTGGCCGGGTTAAAGCAGATTGCTTCTGCGAAGAGCTTATCGTGTCCTTGCATTTAACTCAGAAACAGCCCCCGAGGTTGAAACAGCTCATAATTTTCCTGCTCACCCAGAAAGCAGGATTAGACCCCGGTTGCATCTACACACTGTAGAATTAATGTAGTTTGACACTGCTTTAACTGCCTTGGCTCAGTACTGTGGCATCATGGGGTTGCAGTCAGGGCCGGCCCCGCCCATTCTGCTGCCTACGCAGTCGCGTAGGGCGATGGTACCTGGGAGGGGCGTTGCGAACTAGGCGGGGCGCGCTGCGCCGGCCGCCCGCCTCTGCAGCCAGCCGCACCGCTGCTGCCGGCGTCGCGCGGCCGGGCGGTACACCCTCTCGCGGCCGGGCAGGGCGCCACTGCGCATGTGCGGCAGGCCGGGACGTCGCCACGCGTGCGCGCCACTGCTCGGGGCGCACTCGTGCAGCCGGGCAGGACGCCACAGCGCATGTGCGGCAGGCCGGGCGTCGCCACGCGTGCGCGCCACTGCTCGGGGCGCACTTGTGCAGCCGGGCAGGACGCCACAGCGCATGCGCGGCTGGTCGGGACGTTGCCGGCCGCCACCGCGTGGGACGCACTCGCGGGGCCGCGCGGGACACCAGCACGCATGCGCAAGGGCATCCAGGAGCCACCGGGAGAGGTGAGGCCGCCCCTGGTTGCAGTTTCGGTGAGGAACTTCTTTGGGGCAAAGAAAGGATCTCCAAAGATCGTATGCTCCAACCCTTTTATTGGGTGATGCAGGAAAAATCTAGGGGCGGATCCAACGTTACGCAAACTATGCAGTTGCATAGGGCGCCACGTGTTCAGGGGCGCATCCAGCTGCCAAGTTCCACGCATGCGCATTTGGCGCGCTGCGACTTGAGCAGACTGGAAGCTGCAACTCGCCTTACACGAGGCTACAAGCACCGCGCCCCGCTGCCAGCACAGCATCTATTCCATGACAGGCGCTCCTCTTCACCAGTTGCTGAACGGACACGAAACCCAGCGCAACCAAAAGTACTGTTCGCTTACAATTTAAAATTACCTTCTGCCGAACACTTTTTCTTCTCCACTCGGGCTCCCTTCTTCCCAGCCTCGCTCAGCCTCGTGACCTGTGCGGGCGCTACTGCGCAGACTAGCCCCACGTCTTCCTCCCTCCCCCTCCCCTCCTGAACACGCTCACGCTGCCCCCTTGGATCAAAATGGCGGCAGAAGCGGCAGCGTGAGCAAAGTGAGGCAAAGCGAGCAGAGCGAGGCTGGGAAGAAGGGAGCCCGAGTGGAGAAGAAAACGTGTTCGGCAGGAGGGGGAAGAAAGGGGATTGGAGGTTCCAATTTCCCACGGCACACCTGGTGATCACTCACGGCACACTAGTGTGCCGTGGCACACCGGTTGGTAAACACTGATCTATGGTATTGTATGTTTTTTTATCGTGTTATTTTAATTGTAATTTTATTGCGGCATCGAATCGTTGCCATTGTCAGCCGCTGAGTCCCCCTACGGGGGTAACAAGGGCGGGGTAAAAATGCTGCAAAAAAATAAAATATAAATAAATATAAATAAATGTGTTGCATAGAGATGCATACAATGTCATTTCGATGTCTGATGTTTGTAATTGTTTGAGGGGTTTTTTTGGGGCAGAGAAAATATGGAGAAAAGTGTTTGTTGCTCTCCATAAAGGTTATTTAGACAGGAAGGAGCATTCGGATGAATTATTTTCGGATAAAGTACTCTGGCTGCCCTTTTCAAAATAAATGTTAATGTTGGTACGGATGAGGGCCGGACTGCCGGCAGGCTAACAAGTTGGTGAAGTTCAAAGGAATGTGTTTACACCCTGAGTTTGATGGAGCCCAAACAAGCGCTGGGAGGATTTGCTGAATCGGGTCTCCTTTCACAAGAATGCAATTTGAAATAGTAGAGTTTTGTATCTGGTTTCCCTACTGATCTCACTACTTAGGATTTCATGGTCACAAACACTTGCTCATTGACCTATGTGTTGACTCACCAATCGACAGTTAATTCAAAGGGACTATCATAGTTCACATTTACCATCTCCTCTTCCAAGTCTTAATCTTCTGGGCCAAGATCCTACATCACTTACATCAGTGTTTCCCAACCTTTTTTGAGCCGCGGCACACTTTTTACATTTACAAAATCCTGGGGCACACCACCAACCAAAATGACACTCTTAACACAGTAATACAGATAGTTAATATGTTTTTAAATGTATTTATACACTCAGTGTGAAACCTGGGCCTGTTTCGATGAACACAACATAGATATCCTGGCAGGAATGGCAGAAAAACACAAACTTCCCACACAGAACTCCCATAACCAAGAGAAAATGCTATAAGTGTTTGGTGGGCATTGACCTTGGGTTTTGGAGTTGTAGTTCACCTATATCCAGAGAGCACCATGGACTGAAACGATGTTGGATCAGGACAAAACTTGGCATGAATACTCAATATGCCCAAATGTGAACACAAATAGAGTTTGGGGAAAATAGACCTTGACATTTGGGAGTTACAGTTTCTGGGATTTATAGTTAACACACAATCAAAGAGCATCCTGAACTCTTGCAACAATGGAATTGAACCAAACTTGGCATTTTGAACTCTCATTGCCAACAGAAAGTACTGAAAGGGTTTGCTTGGGAATTGACCTTGCGTTTGGAAGAAAGGGTATTGGAGGTTCCAATTTCCCACGGCACACCTGATGATTGCTCACGGCACACTGGTTGGGAAACACTGACTTACATAGCGTTGAATGTGTAACTCAATCATCAAATCCTAGAGAGGGAAGGGACCCCTAAAGGCCATCCCGCCCAACACCTTCTGCCAGGCATAATATAAATAAATAAATAAATAATAAAACAATAAAAAACCAATAAAAATTAAAAAAATAATTTTTTTAAAGGAAGACACAATCCAAGTCCTCTTGTTGTCGAACAACCGGACAATCCCCCAGAACGGTTGTTGAGCAACCGGGCAAGCCCCGCAGACCGACTGCGGGACAGAGACCGCGAGGGTTCGGTTAACCTGGCGAGCCCGGAACGACTAGGTCCTCGTAGCCTACCCGCCTCCCGTAGATCCAATTATGCTCACCAATACTGCAAGGTAGATGCCACGAAATTGTTTATTCTGCTCAGCTGAGAGGATGCGAACCGCAATTCCCTGATTCCCGCAAAGAACGCATGCTTGTACATTGAAAACATTGGCTTTTAAAGGTTACAGAACTGTCAAAACAATTGAATTTCCCGCCCACCTCCTCCTGGCTGATCGGCTGATGATTGGTCGGACCAGCTGATGGGCGGAGCGCTGGCAACCTATCAGCGCCCTTCTCCATCTGCCTGTCCAGCCAATCAGGTGTCTCCAACCATATATGGAGTTCCAGGAAGGAAGGCTTAGGCGGAGATTACTGTCAGGATGGCATATGAATGAAAACAAAGAGTCCGGGCCAGGTAACGACCTGGGGCAACACCTGGGAGTGATGAAACATTGAGTTGATATGTCTCATCCATATGTGAATGAGGGAGAAGAGGAAGAAGGCCTGGTGATTCACTCAGACCCTTTTGGTGACAAAAGAACTTATTCTGGGGCACACCTTGGTTTCCGAGGCCAGATGTGTCACCCGCTGTGAAGAACAAACATTTATTGTCCAAGTTCCAAAGGCTAGTTTAGTTAGACTAGAAATCCGACCGTTAAACTGCCTCAGGACTGATGAAGCGTGGGGCCAAGACAAGAGCTTAGCTGACCATAACAAGATCTTCACCAGGAAACGCATGCAATATGAATAATGGTGATCCATAAAGGCTTTGGGACAGGGCTCAGTCGCATTTCCTCTTGACAAGTACAACAAACACTTCCAAGGCAGTCTTATCTTAACTAACAAGGGCGAGATGGGGAAGGGAAGGGTTACAAGGAGTCAAAGGGAAAACTTATGAAGCCACACTGTACGTACAGGGACACAGGGGTGAAGGCAATACAGAGATCCCCAGCAATTATCCCCAACACATTCCCATGCAGCTGTTGCTCCCAGAGGAATGATCTTTAAAACAACCAACAAAATGCTGCTTTCCTTCTGGGAGTTATAGTTTCCTTAGATGTCCTTGAGAACTGCAGAGCCTTTGGGGGCTTGGGGTGCAAAGCAGTGAGAATAGCGGCAAGAGTAGTCCATGACCAGTGTCCTTGGGTGAACTTCAGGTCCCAGCTGGCATCAACCTGGGTTAGGAGTTCGAGGCCCCCCTACTCGCATGGATCCCTTCCCAGAACCCTCCTGAAGGCGATCCACCGAGGCAAAGGCATCTTCCCTCCCCCATAGTCCATGGCTGTTCCTTTCGGTCCCCCCTGACCGTTTCCAGTCAGGGAAAGAGACCTTGAGTTCATCCAAGAAAGAAGTGGCCAAAAAACAGAGAGAAATGAGTTCGGGTACTTGGGCTCCAAGCTCCCCGTGTTGGCAAAAGGCTTGGGGTGCCTTTCCCCCCTTCAGGATCCCTGTAGTCCAAAACCGTTGACCCGCTGCCAGGTTTGGACTCGCTTTTGCGGCAGGCGTTGATGGAACTTAATGCGAAAAAGGTGGGGGCCGATTGTCCTCAGGTGAACTGAGCGCGTAGCGGTAGAGTCAGGCCGCTGATTGCGAGTGGCTGCTTTTCCGGGCTTCCCTCAGGCCAGGGAGGAAAAAGGGGGAGAAGGAAGAGTGGAGACAAGATAGGAGGAAGAGGGCTTTGAGACAACAACGGGGCAAATCGGGGACACTTCCAAGGCGTGGATACTGAATGCATGGGTTCCTATGGCGATCTCACTTATCCGCGGATCGCTCCTCCCCCCCTCCTTTCCAAGATGGCGACGGGGCGAGCGGGTGTGCAGGAAATGCCGTCCGCTCGCCGGGCCCCCGTTAGAGGCCGGTTGCAGCACGGACGATCGGTGAGGGGGCGGAGACCAAGGTAGGAACAGGGGGAAGGTCTTGTTTATTGTTTTGTTTGTTTTTGTTAAGTGTTTGGGTTGTCTTGGGACTTTTCTTGTTAGCGGTTGGGAGGGACGGGCGTTTCGGCCCTAGTGGTGGGTAGTGGTACTGCAGCGGCCTTGCACAGGCCTGGGTGGAGAGTAGCCAGTCTGTTGTGGCTTAGTGGCATGGAAGAGAGTTTGTGATTTTTGAACAGGAGTTTGCTTATGGGATTGGAAGGGTTACTACAATGTGTGGGACTGTGTGGGCGCTGGGAGAAATGTTCTTTCCTATTGTTTTGCAATGTTATGTGGAGTATGCATTGGTGCTCTGGGGACTGAATGGGGCAATGGGAGGCAATGGTGGCTGGGTGTACTGGGAGGGACGAAGTTGGTGCAGTGTGATGTATGGAACTGAGTGAGGCAGAAGGGAAGGAAAAAAGGTCTGGTACTGGTGCAACTTAGGCCATGGGCCAAGAGGAATACTGGGGACTCTCTGCGGTTAGATCTCCTGGATTTGGGGCTTCCTGGCTCGACTACACTCTTGACTGATGGCCACCCAGCCATGGCCGGATTACCCATAAGGCCAACATAGGCCATGGCCTAGGGGCGCATGCTGAGGAGGGGCGCAGATCACGGACCAAAAAAATTAAAAACTGGTCTGCGCCCCTCTTTCCCCCTTTCTCATGCCCCTCCTCGCTCCTTCTCCCGGCAAAGTCTCTCGTTCTCTGGGCTGCGGTGGTACCCTCACATTGATCCATTCATTTGCCTGCGGGTCTCTGGCTCGCCTGACCTCCTGGCTCCCGGGGAAGCCGTCTCCATGGCGACTTGCCCGGCTCCCCCGGTGGCAGACTGTAAATTCCTGCAGCCAGAGCCGAGCGGCAGAGTCCGGGAGAGGGCGGTGAGAGGGAGGGGAGAAGGAGGAGAAGGAGGCAACGAGGAGGAAAGAAAGTAAAGAAGGAAGAGAGGGAGAGAGGAAGAGGGGAGAGAAAGGGCGTTGCTTGGGTGGACCTCTCCCAGGTCACCAACACGAGACCGCACCAACCCAGGCTCGCTCCTGCGCCCTTGGACCAAACCGGGGCGGCCTGCTTGGCCAAAGGGAGCCGCGGGAGGGAGGGAAGGATCAAGGCCAGGGTCTGGCTCTCCTGCCTTCGGGAGCAGCCGAACAAAAGCCGCACAAACCCCAACCTGAATCCTCCCTCAGTCTGCGGGAGCGCACGCCAAGCGAACATATATATATCTCTCTCTCTCCCTTGCTCTCTCTCTCTCTCTCTCTCTCTCTCTCATGCATGCCTTTGGATTGCGTTTGCACCCACTGCGCTCTCCCCAAGCCTCTCAAGGAGACCTTCAGAGCATAGTGGAGCTTTCCAGCCGGTGGGACTGGGGACCTTGGAGGTGGCTGGATGGTGCCTACTCACCTTTCTCTTCTGCTCCGGAGGCACCATGGTGAAAGCCAGCCAAGTATGGGTCTGAGTGGTGTGGGCGGTAGAGGTTGGCTTAAAGGGGGCGTACTTCCAAAATGTGACCTAAGGCGCAAAAAGGTGTTAACTTGGGGTTGCACCCAGCTGTCATTTAAAGATTACTTTCCACTAGATTTGGAAGATAACCCCTAAGATCATCTCTAGTCCAACCTTGTCGTGCATGAGGACACTCTTCAAGCCCTCCTGACAGATGGCCATCCAGCCTTTGTTTAAAGACTTCCGGAGGAGATGCCATCAAGTGCCCAGATAGCATATATTCCACTAGATTTGGAAGGGATCCTCAAAGGTCATCCAGTCTAAACCTCTTCTGTCATGCAGGAGGACACAATTCAAGCCATCCTGACAGATGGCCATCCAGACTTCATTCAAAGATTTCCAGAGGAGACTCCATTAAATGCCCAGATAGCCTATATCCCACTAGATGTTGAAGGGATCCTCAAAGGTCATCCAGTCCAACCCTCTTCTGTCATGTAGGAGGATATAAATCAAGCCCTCCTGACAGATGGCCATCCAGCCTTCGTTTAATAATTTCCAGAGGAGACTCCATCAAATGCCCAGATATCCTATACTCCACTAGATTTGGAAGGGAGCTCCAAAGGTCATCCAGTCTAAACCTCTTCTGTCATGCAGGACACAATTCAAGCCCTCCTAGCAGATGGCCATCCAGCCTTCATTTAATAATTTCCAGAGGAGACTCCGTTAAATGCCCAGATAGCCTATATCCCACTAGATGTTGAAGGGATCCTTAAAGGTCATCCAGTCCAACAGGCCTGGATTAACCCCTTTTGGCACCCTAGGCCACATTTTGGAATTACGCCCCCAAACCAACCTCTATCGCAACCCCCCCCCCCCTTCCTTCTTTCTGCCTCTCCTCTCTCACAGAGAGGCGGGATGCCTCCCAACTGGGGCACGTGGACCCGGCTCCCACCTTCGGTGCAGCAGTTGCCCAGGAGGCTGAGGGCAAGGTCAAGGGTGCGGCAGGGCCTGGGGGCGCCTGCCAGGACCCTCAGCAGTGGCGCCAGCCCCCTGCACTCCCGGAAGCGGGCGATGCCACCAGCCTCTTTGATGTGCTGCGTGCGGAGGGCCAGCAAGGCCTCGCCCAGGCCTGGCTCGGCCCCCTTGTGCAGCTGGGCCAGGCAGGAGCCCAAGGAGCCGTTCCCAGGCCCCTTCCCGGCCCCATGGCCTTTCGGAGCTGGCACCCAGGAACATTGGGGGAGGAGGCAGAGGCGCCTGCGCCCCTAGGCCCGCCCTGCCGGCCATCCTCCTCGCCGTGCCCTCCTTCCTTGAAGGAGGGCATGAGGGTGAGGCAGCCTCTGCCTCCTTCCCCGGACATGTTCCTGGGTGTGCGAGCGCCTCTGCGCCCCATGCCCGGCAGTGGCCCCGGGGGCTTCCCTTCCTTCCTCCTCCTCCTCGCACCCTCCTTCCTTGACAAGGGGGCGGGGGCAATGGTGAGGGGGGGTGCCATTCCCTCCTCCCCCCCCCCCACAGCGCTCTCCCCCACCCTCCCCAGAGAGAGTGTGAGAGAGAGAGAGAGAGAGAGAGCCATCATGCCGCGTGTTGTGGTTTTGTTTCTATTTTTTTTTGGTCCGTGAATTGTGCCCCCCCTCAGCTTGTGCCCCTAGGCCATGGCCTAGGGTGGCCTTATGGGTAATCCGGGCCTGCAGTCCAAACCTCTTCTGTCATGCAGGAAGACACAATTCAAATCCTCCTGATAGATGGCCATCCAGCCTCTCTGTTCAAAGAGCTCCAGAGATGTAGAGAGAAACACATGCAACTCAAATTTGGTAGCTTTCTGCTTCGAATCACAGTTAGAAGAGACACTAAAGACATAAGATCCCAAGAAATTGCTTAATGTGTTTCTTACTTTATTGCTTAACCTGATTTCAACTTTTGAAATGGATTTCACTGTGCGTTGAGTGAAGCAAGCAATCAAAGAAACAAACAAATAAATAAGGTGCAGCTACACTGTAGAATTAATGCAGTTTGACACCATTTTAATGGGCATGGCTCTATGCTTTGGCATCCTGGGAGTTGCAGGTTGGGAAGGCACCCGCCCAAAGGTGTGGATCTCTGCACAGCCAATGGAGATTCATAATGGGGAGAATAGGAAGAATGAATAAAAAGGAGAAAGAGAGAAAGAGAAACAAAGCACAAAGACAAATGCAAAGAGAGAGAAAGAAAGAGAAAAATAAATGAAAGAATGGATGCAAATGAAAATGGGAGAGAAAGAGAAAAGAGTAAAGAAGGAAAGAGGAAAAGGAGAAAAGAGGAAAAAGAGAAAAAGAAGAAAAGGAAAGGAAAGAAAGAAAGAGAAGGAAAGAATAAAGAAGGAAAGAGAAAAAAGGAAAGAGAAGAAAAGAAAAGAAGGAAAGAGAAGGAAAGAAGGAAAGAATAAACAAAGAAAGAGGAAAAAGAAGGAAAAAGAAGGAAAGAAGGAAAGAGAAAAAGAAGGGAAAAGGGGAAAAAGTAAAACAAGGAAAGAGAAAAAATAAGAAAAGAGAAGGAAAGAAAGAAAGAGAAGGAAAGAATAAAGAAGGAAAGAGAAAAAGAAGGAAAGAGAAGGAAAGAATAAAGAAGGAAAGAGAAAAAAAGGAAAGAGAAGAAAAGAAAAGAAGGAAAGAGAAGGAAAGAAGGAAAGAATAAACAAAGAAAGAGGAAAAAGAAGGAAAAAGAAGGAAAGAAGGAAGAGAAAAAGAAGGAAAGAGAAAAAGAAGGAAAGAAGGAAAGAGAAAAAGAAGGAAAGAAGGAAAGAGAAAAAGAAGGAAAGAAGGAAAGAGAAAAAGAAGGGAAAAGGGGAAAAAGTAAAACAAGGAAAGAGAAAAAATAAGAAAAGAGAAGGAAAGAGAAGAAAAGAAAAGAAGGATAGAATAAAGAAGGAAAGAGAAGAATAAAGAAAGAAAGAGAAAAAGAAGGAAAAGAAGGAAAGAGAAAAAGAAGGGAAAAAGAAAAAAGAGTAAAACAAGGAAAGAGAAAAAAGAAGGAAAGAATAAAGAAGGAAAGAGAAGGAAAGAAAAAAGGAAAGAATAAAGAAGGAAAGAGAAGAATAAAGAAAGAGCAGGAAAGAAAGAAAGAGTAGGAAAGAATAAAGAAAGAAAAAAGAAAGAAAAAAGGAAAGAGAAAGAAAAGGAAAGAGTAAAGAAGAAAAGAGAAAAAGAAGGGAGAAGGAAAGAAGAAAAGAGTAAAAGAAGGAAAGAGAATAAGGAGAAAAAGAAGGAAAGATGGAAAGAGAAAATAAAGAAATAGAAGGAAAGAGTAAACATGAAAAACAGAAAGAAACAGTGCAAAGGAAAGGGCAAAAAGAACAAAAAGAAAAAGAACAAAAGATAAAAGCATGAGTAGCATGAGTAGAGGAAAGCAAAATGAGTCAGAAAGAAAAAGAATAAGCACAAAAGGAAAAAAAAATAGAAAGGGAAAGGAAAAAGAAAGAAAGTGACTGAAAGTTAAAAGAAAGGAAGGAAGATAGAAAGGAAGGGCAGAAAGAAGACAAAGAAAGAGGGAATGAGAGGGTCCAAAAGGGAAAGACAGACTGTTTCTAGAGTGAAGTATCTGTATTGAGAACAAGGTCCCAGGAGAAGGAAAAAAAGGCAGAGACACAGAGAATAAATCCACTTTATGTATTATCCACATAGGCTTCCATGGCAGAAAGAGAGAGAAAGACAGACTGACTGACAAATAGACGGAAACATCCAACCCTGCAAAAATGTTTAAATCTTCTTCGGCAAAGCAGGGCGAAGGGTCCCCAGTATTTTCCCCGTTTCCTCCTCTTCTCGACCCTGGATCCTGGCTTTCGCACGAAGAACAGCAAGAGGCAAGGAGGATGGGTTGCAAGGGCCCCACTTTGCTGGGGGTCAAGGGTCCGAGGGGTGGCCCTTCTCTGGCCAACCCATCCCAAGGGCCCCTCTGGGCAGCCCCGGGGTCCGAGGGGGGTCCGGCGGCATGCAGAGCGGCTCCCTCTCAGTAGACACAGAGGTCGGGGAACTTCATCTCGTAGACCGGGATGGAGTGGCTCTGGGGCTGGCCGTAGGCGGCCGTGATGGTTCCCGAGGGGCTCGGAGGGGGCCTGCCGGGAACAGAACGGAGAGAGCAGCATCATATTCAGATAGGCACCTAAGAAAGCGGCTCCGTTGTGAGTGTGGATTAGTAACAAACCATTATAGTCACAAGCCATCATAGTTGTGGCTCATGTTGGTTAGTTGCAAACCATGCTTACCAAAAATCAAGCCATGTTTTAGCTGCAAACCATGTTAGTTGCAAGTTATGTTTTAGTTGAAAGCTGCCTGTTAGCTACAAACCATGTTTCTTAGTTGAAAGCTATGTTTGTTAGCTATAAGCCATGTTAATAATGAGCCATGTTAATAATGAGCCATGTTAATAATGAGCCATGTTAGTTGTCAGCCGTATTAGTTGCATGCCATGTTTTATTTGCAAACCCTGATTTAGATGCAAGCCGTGTTTTAATTGCGTGCTATATTTCAGTTGCAAGCCATGATTTAATTGCAAGCCATGTTTCAGCCATGTTTTAGTTGCACACCATGTCTTAATAGCATGCCATGTTTCAGTTGCACGCCATGTTTTAATAGCATGCCATGCTTTAGTTGCGCACCATGTTTTAGTTGCATGCCATGTTTCAGTTGCAAGCAATGTTTTAATAGCATGCCATGTTTCAGTTGCAAGCAATGTTTTAATAGCATGCCATGTTTCAGTTGCATGCCATGTTTCAGTTGCAGGCCATGTTTCAGTTGCAAGCAATGTTTTAATAGCATGCCATGTTTTAGTTGCATGCCATGTTTCAGTTGCAGGCCATGTTTCAGTTGCAAGCCATGTTTTAAACTGCATGCCATGTTTCAGTTGCAAGTAATGTTTTAGTTGCATGCCATGTTAGGTGCAAACCATCTTAACTGTAAACCATGCTAGTGTGCAAGTCATATTAGCTGCAAATTATCTTAGGCACTTTCTATACCATCACATAAAATCCAGATTATTTGCTTTGAACTGAATTATATCAGTCTACACTGCCATATAATCCAGTTCAAAGCAGACGATCTGGATTTTATATGGCAGTGGTGCCCTAGTTGCAAAACATGTTAACTGCAAGCCATATTAGTTGATAGCCATTTTAGAGGCAAATCATGTTAATTGTGAGTAATGTTCATTAGTTGCACACAATGTTAACTGTAAGTCACGTTTTAGTAGCATGCCATGTTAGTTGCAAGCCATGTTTGCTAGTTGTAAACCATGTTAGTTGCAACCATATTAGGTAAAAGTTGTGTTAGTTGAAAGCTATGTTTGTTATTTGCAAATCTTGTTCACTCAGAGCCATATTAACTGCAAGCCACGTTATTTGCAAGCCATACTTTTTTTTTGTTGAAAGCGGTGTTTGTTAGTGGCAAGCCATCTTTTAGTTGCAAACCATGTTAACTGAAAGCCATATTTAGCTGTCAGCTATGCAATTCGAAAGCTATAATGCAAACCATATTAATTACAAGCCATGTTTTAATTGCAAGCCATGCCTGAGTTGCAAACCATGTTAGTTGCAAGTCAATGCTAGCTCCAAGCCATGTTTTAGTCACAAGACATGCTTTAGTCACAAACCATGTTAGTTTTACTCCATGTTAACATCAAACTATGTTTTAGTTGCAAGCCATGTTAGGTGCAAACCGTGTTAATTGTAAGCACCGGGAATGTGGTGCACCTGGCTAAGTATCAGCTGCATAAGACCTCTCTGCATAAGATCTCTCTGACCAATAAGTCATGAGTTCGAGGCCTGACTGGGTCGAGGTGGGTGCTCGACCTTAAGTGTAGCCTGCTGTCGACCTTTGCAGCCCGAAAGACAGTTGCATCTGTCAAGTAGGTGATAAAGGTACCACATTAAGTGGGGAGGCAAATTTTGACTGAATTATGAGTCAATTAAAAGAACTCCAGGAAACGCTGAGGAATGTAGAAGGAACAACAAGGGACGCTGAGAGATGAGGAGTGCATCAGCTCCCCCTGGTGGCCAGAGTTTGCCTCTGTTCGTTTATATGTGTATACTGTGTACTGTATGTACTGTGTACAGTGTGTGGAAATGGTAGGTATTGTCTGCTAAGTATGTGTACCTGTAATCTGCTCTGAGTCCCCTTCGGGGTGAGAAGAGCGGAGTATAAATAAAGTAAGTAAGTAAGTAAATAAATAAATAAATAAGCCATCTTGGGTGGTCAAGACCCAGTTCAGCAGTCACACAATAGATGCAATAATTCCTGAACCCACTAGGTCACATTTTCTCAGCCCCAGAAGAAGATTATGGGCAACCATACAAACATCCCCTGTGAGAGGCTCGCTTTAGTGTTGCCATATGTTGGAAAGGCCTTGGAGGCACAGAAAAGCAACAAGAAGCTGCCTTATTCCACATTATGGGGTGGGAAAAGGGATACAAATCAATCCTTGAATGAACCAATCCATCCATCTAACCATCCACCCTCTTCCTTACCTTATAGTGATCTCAAATATCTGGTTGAGCTTGCTTTGGAGTAGAGTGGCCTGCAAAAGAAGCATCAAGGTGATTGGCATTATTATTATTATTATTATTATTATTATTATTATAAGCACAACAAGTTGAGTCCACAGCAGACAAGATCACTCTGCTGGTTGGATCACACGTCAGACACTTCCCAAGTGTCTATGTGTAAAATTGTATGTCTTCCGCCAGGGATTGTCTGTCGTATGTGTATTGTAATCCACACTGAGTCCCCTTCAGGGTGAGAAGAGCGAAATAGAAATAAACAGAAACATTATTATTATTATTTATTTATTTATTTATTCGGTTTTATATTCCGCTCCTCCCTGCAGGCTCGGGGCGGATCACAACAACATTCGATAAAAACATCAAGATACAACAAGGGTTACAGATTCTTAAAAACTCAAAAAACATGGTCATTCAATACATTTCCGGAATTAGCCAAAAGCGAGTGTGAAGAGGGCAGTCTTGCACGCTCTCCGGAAAGGAACCAGCTCTCAGATCGCGCAGGTATCGGGTGGAAGAGAGTTCCACAGCATAGGGGCCGCAACAGAAAAGGCACGCTACCTGGTTGTGGACAAGTGGCAGGAGCGGATTGATGGAATTTCTAACAGGTTCTGCTCCTCTGAGCACAGTGATCTCGGGGGAACGTATGGGGTAAGGCGGTCCCTCAGGTACACAGGCCCTAGGCCGTATAAGGCCTTGAAGGTCAAAACCAACACCTTGAAGGCAATTCGGTACTCGATAGGAAGCCAGAGCAGTTGCCGTAAGATGGGAGTAATGTGCTCTCTCACCGGTGCTCCCACCAGTAAGCGAGCAGCGGCATTCTGCACTAGCTTGAGTTTCCGGATTGTCGACAAGGGAAGGCCCACGTAGAGGGTGTTACAGTAGTCCAGCCTCAAGATGACCGTCGCTTGGATCACCGTGGCCAGGTCATCCCTGGACAGGTAGGGTGCCAGTTGCCTAGCCTGTCAGAGATGGAAAAATGATGCTTTGCTGACCATGGAGACCTGGGTCTCCATGGACATCAAAGGGTCCAGATGGACACCCAGACTCTTAACAAGGGATGACGGGCTAAGGGTAGGCAACCGGCACTCATCCAGCCCAAGGCGACCGGGCCACAAGATCTCCATCTTCGACGGATTCATTATGGCTGTGTGATGTGCGAATAATGTGTACATTTCCCAGTAAGGTGGCCTTCTGCAGCTGGCAGATGGTAATTTTGCCAGTGCCGATTGTGTTTAAGTGCAGGCCAAGGTCTTGAGGCACTGCACCCAGTGTGCCCATCACCACTGGGATCCCCTTGACTGGGTTGTGCCAGAGTCTTTGCAGTTTGATCTTTAAATCCTCATATTGTGCCAGCTTTTCCAGTCGTTTATCTTCAATCCTGCTGTCACCTGGGTTTGCGATATCGATGATCCATATTTTCTTTTTTAACACGATTGTGAGGTCAGGAGTCTTCTGCTCCAAAACTCTGTCTGTCTGAATCCGGAAGTCCCAGAGGAGTTTGGTATGTTCATTTTCTGTAACGTTTTCCGGCTTGTGATCCCACCAGTCCTTTATCGCAGGCAGATGGTGTTTGTGGCACAAGTTCCAACTAATCATCTGAGCAACGGTGTTGTGCCTCTGCTTGTAGTCTGTCTGTGCGATCTTCTTGCAGCAGCGATTGTTTCACCTGCTTCCTTGCAGAGTCTACACTTGGGATCTGCCGTCGAATTTTCAATTCTGGCTTGAATGGCATTGGTTCTAATGGCTTGTTCTTGGGCTGCCAGAATCAGGCCCTCCTTTGTCTCCTTTTTCCAAGTTCCATTTGTGAGCCACAGCCATGTTTTGTCTTTGTCAATTTGGCTCTCAATTTTTGCCAGGAACTGTCCATGGTGTGCCTTCTTTGGCCAGTTTTCTCTTCTGCTCTGGATTGTGTTTTTACGGTATCTACTCTTTGTCTTCATTATTATTACTAACTTGGGGATCCGGCGATGCCCGGGTTATTTGAGAAAGGCATTGTGTGCCAAGGTTGGGCTTTCTCGGTTATTTATGCCAGTGTTTCCCAACCTCTGTTCTGCGGCACACTACTGTTCCATGACGGATGATCTGGTGTGCCGCGAAAAACCTCTCCCCCCCCCCCATTTCTCCCCCTCCTGCCAATCAGGCACGAGAAGCTTGCTCGTGCCTGATTGAGTCATGGTGGGAGTCATGGCGGAGAGCTGATGGATCTTGACCAAACTTGGCAAGCGGGCAGTAGAGCACGTCAAGGGCCGCCACCAATCCGCCACCAAGCCCAGGCTCCAGCCCAGGGTCCCGCCACCAGCCTCAGCCACTCCCATTGCCACGGGTAGTGGCTCACGGAGGAAAGGGGCAGCAGGGGAGAGGGCTGAAGCCCGTCCACCGTTCATGATCCTCCTCCTCCACACGGCCTCAGTGAGGAAGGGGCCGGAGTCATGGCGGAGAGCGGTGCCGGGGAATTGCCGCCTTCTCCCTCTCCCCTGCTGCCCCTTTCGCCCGTGAGCCACTACCCGTGGCAATGGGAGTGGTTGAGGCTGGTGGCGGGACCCTGGGCTGGAGCCTGGGCTTGGTGGCGGCTTGGTGGCGGCCCTTGACGTGCTCTACTGCCCGCTTGCCAAGTTTGGTCAAGATCCATCATTGTTTGAGTCCACAGTGCTCTCTGGATGGTGAACTACAACTCCAAAACTCAAGGTCAATTAATTATATGTATTACTGTGTTAGTGTGTCATTTTGGTTGGCGGTGTGCCCCCGGATTTTTTTAATGTTAAAAGTGTGCCGCGGCTCAAAAAAAAAGGTTGGGAAACACTGATTTATGTGGTTCACAGTGGTCTCAGGAAGTGAGTGAAGGTACTGGGAGTCCCATTGTCCTCCGAATGGCACCAGGATGTAGAGTGGGCCATGCGGGCTCTGGGTGCCACGTTTGGTCTTGATCAGTCATTGGTGTGGGTTGCTGTGGTCTCTGGAAGTGAGTGAAGGTACTCAAAATCCCATCATCCATGGTCCATCGTCCTGCAAACTGCACCAAGATGTAGAGTGGGTCATGGGGGCTCTGTATGCCAAGTTTGGTCTTGATCAGTCATTGGACGAGGGTCGCAGCAGTCTCAGGAAGAGAGTAGAGATACTTCAAGTCCCATCATTCATGGTCCATTGAACTCCAAACAGCACCAAGATGTAGAGTGAGTCATGGGGGCTCTGTATGCCAAGTTTGGTCTTGATCAGTCATTGGATGAGGGTCGCAGCAGTCTAAGGAAGAGACTAGAGGTACTTCAAGTCCCATCATTCATGGTCCATTGAACTCCAAACAGCACCAGGATATAGAGTGGGTCATGGGGGCTCTGTGTGCCAAGTTTGGTCTTGATCAGTCATTGGAGTAGGTTTGCAGCAATCTTGGAAAGTGAGTGAAGGTACTCCAAGTCCCATCATCCATGGTACGCCCTTCTCCAAACTGCAGTAGGATGCAGAGAAAGCCATGGGGACTCTGTGTGCCAAGTTTGTAGAGGCTGGCTGGTCTGAAACCACAGTGGGAGCCATTCCTGACAGCCTGAGGGCCTTTCCTTTTCCCTCTTTGACTCCTAAGAGTGTTGGAATGTTGGTGGTGGCTGGCCAATCATGAGTCCATATGCAAATTCTCCCTCAGTGGCAACCAATCCCCTCTCTGCCTCCATGGAGTGGTGGAATGTTGGTGGTTGGCCAATCAGAGGCGTTATGCAAATAATCCCACAGTGGCAACCAATCAAAACGCTGCCACATATTCCTCCCTCCGCACTGACTTTTATTATATAGATTCTTATTATTGTTGTTGTTGATTTATACCCTGCTTTTTTCTCCACAAGGAGACTTATATGGGTTGCTCTCTAAAGCACTCCTGGAAGTTCTGGCGGGGCAGGATGGGCATAGATTTGCAGGTTTGGGGCCTATTTTCAATTACCGTATATACTTGAGTATAAGCCAACTCAAATATAAGCCGAGGCACCTAATTTTACCACAAAAAACTGGGAAAAAGTATTTAATCGAGTATAAGCCCAAGACGGGAAATGCAGCAGCTACTGCTAAATTTCAAAATAAAAATAGATACCAATAACATTATATTAATTGAGGCATCAGTAGGTCAAATGCTTTTTAATATTTACATAAAACTGTAGTTTAAGATAAGGCTGTTCAACTCTGATAAAACCATTATTCTCAACTTCTTCAATGGAAATGTGCTTATGTATCTTTCCAATAATAATAGAGTAAAATAAAAAATGTAATAAAACAATAATAAATACAGTATAATAATAGAGTAAAATCTCTCTCTCTCTCTCTCTCTCTCTCGGCATTACTTCGCGAACGAATATTCTTAGGAAGGACTCATCCCATGCTTTTTACAAGTGTGTTGATGACTAAAAAGGCCAATCTGAGATAGGCAAGTTCAGTTGCAGAAAGCACAGCAGAAAGTCTCCTTGGGTGATGTTGTTTCCAAGTTGCGGTTCTTTCTGCATTGTCGTTTGTCTTCGAGACCCATTCGGCATGTCTTCTCGAAAGAGGCCGCAGCATTGTGGATAGTGCGTCTCCATGCCTCCCGATGTGAGGCCAGGGTGGACTATTGCTAGTGATCAATCTGGCCGAGCCTGAGATGCTGTTTCAGGGAGTCCTTATATCTCTTTTTGGGGTGCCTCTCTTGCGCTGACCTGTGGCAAGTTCACTATAGAGTAGTATCTTTGGGAGGCGGTGGTTTTCCATCCTAGAGACGTGCCCTGCCCAGCGCAGCTGTGTTCTCAATAGCATGGCCTCAATGCTGGTGATCCCTGCTTGCTCAAGGACAGCAACATTCGTCACATAGTCGGTCCAATGTATATTTAGGATTGTGCGAAGACAGCGCTGATGAAAGCGTTCGAGGAGTCGTAGGTGTTGGCGATAGGTGACCCATGTTTCAGATCCATATAGGAGAATCGACAGTACGATAGCTCTGTACACACTGATTTTTGTGCTTGGCCTCAGGTGCTTGTTGCTCCAGACTCTTTTGTGAAGCCTTCCGAATGCATGATATGCCTTTGCTAATCTGTGATCTATCTCTTTGTCAATCTTGGCATCTGAAGAGATGATGCTTCCCAGGTAGGTGAACTGTTGAACGGACTTAAGCACAGATTTGCCTATGCTGATGTAGGGATGGTGGTGTTCTTCCTGTGGTGCGGGCTGGTAGAGGACTTCCCTTTTCTTCAGGCTGACTTCCAGCCCAATTAGCTCTGCAGCTGCTGCAAAGCAGGATGTTAGGCGCTGCAGGGCTGCTTCTGAATGGGTGACAAGGGCAGCAATAGTGAGAGCGTCGTATTAATTGGCTCCCTTCATTAGAGTAAAATAATGTAACTATAATAATAGTAATAATAGAAATAATAATAACAATTACAGTAAAATAATATATGTAATACAATAATACTAATAACAGAGTAAAATAATAACCTTGACTGATGTATAAGCCGAAGGGAGCTTTTTCTGCCTAAAAAGGGGTTAA
Source organism: Anolis apletophallus (assembly GCA_030556195.1). NCBI lineage: Eukaryota > Metazoa > Chordata > Lepidosauria > Squamata > Anolidae > Anolis > Anolis apletophallus. The sequence goes on along the minus strand of JARBWK010000003.1, from coordinate 5,675,955 downwards.
AAAACTAGGCTTATATTCGAGTATATACAGTATATGACCATTTTTACTACCGTATATAGAGCTCATTGGAGCTGATTGAAGACACAACCACAATTGCCCATTACCTCTTTAGCTCAGAACTGGAATCCCAGATTGGCTGCTCTGATTCTTAAGAAGGTTTCAATCCCAGTCGGATTTTTCCCCCCAAAACCTTCCAGTAGTTCCATCTTGATAGTCTTCTACTTGAGACCTAACCAGATCTTCCTTAAGACTAAAGAAGACCTAATTGTTGAAGCTTATTGGCTCTACTGCTATGCTCAAGATGCTTCTGACCTGCTAAACTGCTGTAGCTGCGGCAACTTGACATTGCAAGTTCTCCCTAGGAATCTGTAGGTCCTCCAGTGGGGCTTAGAGTAGACCAGTGTTTCCCAACCTTTTTTGAGCCGCGGCACACTTTTAACATTAAAATTTTTTTGGGGCACACCACCAACCAAAATGACACAAAATGACACTCTAACACAGTAAAGAACGGCTGGGGGATGGTGGCCTGCTGGGAACAGCTGCTGGAAGTGCCAAAGCTGAGGGAGGGGGCGGAGCCAGGCCATGCCATGCTCCGCCCCCTCCTCTGGCTTTTGCTCTCCCACAGCTTCTCCAGCCTTGAGGGGGCAGTGCCAAGCCAGCGGTGGGGGAGCCAGCACAATGCTGGCTTGGCACTGTCCCCTCAAGGCTGGAGAAGCTGTGGGAGAGCGGAAGCCAAGGGATGGGCGGAGCCAGGGTGCGCCATGCTCCGCCCCCTCCTCCGGCTTTTGCTCTCCCACAGCTTCTCCAGCCTTGAGGGGGCAGTGCCAAGCCAGCGGTGGCGGAGCCAGCACAATGCTGGCTTGGCACTGTCCCCTCAAGGCTGGAGAAGCTGTGGGAGAGCGGAAGCCAAGGGGAGGGGGCGGAGCCAGGCCGCGCCATGCCCCGCGCCATCCTCCGGCTTCAGCTCTCCCACAGCTTCTCCAGCCTTGAGGGGGCAGTGCCAAGCCAGCAGTGGCAGAGGCAGCACAATGCTAGCTTGGCATTGCCCCCTCAAGGCTGGAGAAGCTTTAGGTGAGCGGAAGCCAAGGGAGTGGGGCGGAGCCAGGCCGCACCATGCCCCGCCCCCTCCTCCAGGCTTCAGCTCTCCCACAGCTTCTCCAGCCTTGAGGGGGCAATGCCAAGCCAGCGGTGGCGGAGCCAGCACAATGCTGGCTTGGCACTGTCCCCTCAAGGCTGGAGAAGCTGTGGGAGAGCGGAAGCCGGGGGAGGGGGCGGAGCCAGGCCGCACCATGCCCTGCCCCCTCCTCCAGCTTCAGCTCTCCCACAGCTTCCCCAGCCTTGAGGGGGCAATGCCAAGCCAGCGGTGGCGGAGCCAGCACAATGCTGGCTTGGCACTGTCCCCTCAAGGCTGGAGAAGCTGTGGGAGAGCGGAAGCCAAGGGAGGGGGCGGAGCCAGGCTGCGCCATGCCCCGCCCCATCCTCCGGCTTCAGCTCTCCCACAGCTTCTCCAGCCTTGAGGGGGCAGTGCCAAGCCAGCAGTGGCAGAGGCAGCACAATGCTAGCTTGGCATTGCCCCCTCAAGGCTGGAGAAGCTTTAGGTGAGCGGAAGCCAAGTGAGGGGGCGGAGCCAGGCTGCACCCTGCCCTGCCCCCTCCTCCAGCTTCAGCTCTCCCAGCAGCTGCTCCAGCCTTGAGGGGGCAGTGCCAAGCCAGCGGTGGCGGAGCCAGCACAATGCTGGCTTGGCACTGCCCCCTCAAGGCTGGAGAAGCTGTGGGAGAGCTGAAGCTGGGGGAGGGGGTGGAGCCAGGCCTCACCATGCTCCGCCCCCTCCTCCCAGCTTCAGCTCTCCTAGAGCTTCTCCAGCCTTGTGGGGGCAATGCGAGCGAGGGGCGGGAGTCATGGCCCCCGTCCCCGGCGCCGCTCTCCTCTACGACTTCCACCCCTCGCTCGCTGAAGCCGCGGGTAGTAGAAGGAGCATGAGTGGTGGACAGACTTTAGTGGGCGTACCTCCTCCTCCGCACGGCTTCAGCGAGCAAGGGGCGAGAGTCATGGCGGATTGGAGGCTGGCTGGGGAAATGGCCGAAGGAGGCAGCGCCCCGGCCCCTTCTTCTTTTTCTTCGCCGCCGACCGGCCCTTCCTCCTCCTCCCCCAAGCAGCAGGAGTTCGGCAGGAGGAGGGGGGAAGGAAGGGGGGCAGGGAGCTTTTCTCGCGGCACAGCCGGAGGTCCGTCACGGCACAGTACTGTGCCGCGTCACAGCGGTTGGGAAACACTGCTTTAATGGACCTGTTTTCTATAGTTCGGAATTAGTTTTTCATCAGTTTTAAAGTAGACATTGGCCACAAAATTGCACCAGAAGACCTGGAGATTCCTAGAAACCAAGGAATAACCCAATTTGCAAAACCACAAATGCAGAAGGATAACTATATTGATTTCCAAATAAATAAGATGGAATGAACGAATAAACAACAACTACATGGACAGGTGGTTATGCCAAGCATCATACATGAAGGGGGCACAAACATACCCGGGCACCACAGTGAGCCGCAATCTCTTCAAAGGGAGCTTTCTGGAACTTCTCCACCACTTGACGCCTCCTCTCCCGCTCCTGTTCCTCCACCGCAACACTGTCTACTAAAAAGAGAGAGAAAAGAGCACGGATTGTATTTAATATCTGAAATAATGCCAAAGAAATGTCACTGATAGTCTACAGACAGTTCCTGAGTTACAAACTACCAACTTACAATGGGATTGAGACAACAGGAAGTGAGAGACTGTTGGAAATAGCAACCTACTTCAAGCCTCCACTAGTTGTTTGTTGTGTATATAATTCAGATTTGCGTACTGCATTGTATATGTGTGTATTGGTATGCAGTTTTTCTTTCACCCTTTCTTGTGGGAGGGGCTGCAGACTATGCGATCAGAACTGGGCTTGCTCAGGACTCAGACTCCATTTTAGAACAGTATAGCTGTCTTTGACCTTGCAAAACTACAACTCCCAGGACTCCATAGCTATCAGAATGGGTTTGAATGGCAGAAATCCTGAAGTATAGTTGCACCGGGAATGTGGCGCAGCTGGCTGGGTGTCAGCTGCATAAGATCTCTACTGACCAGAAGGTCATGAGTTCGAGGCCTGTCCCGGGTCGGGGTGAGCTCTTGACCAATTTGTGTAGCTTGTTGTCAACCTTTGCAACCCAAAAGACAGTTGCATCTGTCAAGTAGGAAATGTAGGTACCACTTTGTGGGGAGGCTAAATTTAACTGATTTCTAGAATGTTAAATTGCCTCTATGTCTGTCTATATATGTTGTATGTCAATGGCATTGAATGTTTGCCTGTATATGTGCATTGTGATCCGCCCTGAATCCCCTGCGGGGTGAGAAGGGCGGAATATAAATGACGTAAATAAATAAATTGAAGGCATCTCACGGGATCCCCAACTGCAGTCCCAGTTGGCAAGGAATTTGGGCTGGAATTTTCTATCAGCTACGTCACCATGATTAACGTAACACGAAAGAAGATTCCACCTGAGCATGAGGAAGAACTTCCTGAGAGCTGTTCAGTAGTGGAACTCTCTGCCCTGGAGTGTGGTGGAAGCTCCTTCTTTGGAGGCTTTTAAGCAGAGGCTGGGTGGCCATCTGTCAGGGGTGTTTTGAATGGATGTTTCTGCTTCTTGGCAGAATAGGGTTGGACTGGATGGCCCACCAGGTCTCTTCCAACTCTATGATTCTATTTACGAGGCCATAAAAAAGATCTCTAGAAAACACGCTGAGGAATGAAGGAGTGCGACAGCTCCCCCTGGTGGCCAGATGTTAAATTGCCTCTGTCTGCCTTGTGTGTTTGTGTGTCTAAATGTAATGTGTACGTTGTAATCCGCCCTGAGTCTCCTGCGGGCGAGAAGGGCGGAATAGAAATGAAGTAAATAAATAAGTAAATAAGTGTAGGTGCACCCTAAGATTTAGAGGAAGCAAAATGCAAACAAAATGGGCATCTTCCATCGAATATGCTCTTTGCAGAACTGCATTGGATTTCAATCTGGAGAAAAATGTGGGATCATGATACTGTCAGTTGGTGAAGGGACAATGGGACATGTAATCCCATATATCCACAGTTAGCAGAGTAAAAACAGCAAAAAGTGGCTGATGGGTTATTGGCAAAATAGAAGCAAAAAGAACAAAGTTTGGCTTTATATAAAAAACACAAACTTTTATTTACAAAATATAGCTTTCAATAAACAAAAAAGCAATACCATGCTCTTTCAAATAGTTCGTGTAGAGATTGAAAAAAACAAATCAAATAATGCAGTTCTCTTCTTCAATATACTCCTACACAGTCTGTTCTGTTGGGGTTTACTATACACTTGTTATGTTCGGGTCATTTGTGACCCGAACCTATTAAGAGGCTCCGAGGCGCTCCCTGCCTCTTCTTGAGGCCTTGCAGGCCGACGCCGAGTTCACCTTGGAGGCTGCTCAGGCGCCGGCTTCCGTCCTCAGGGCCCTTGCGGGACTGAGGGACGTTGCTGCCTCCGGGAGGCCCCCCGGCCTGGTGGGGACTGCGACTACGGCGACCACAGTGACCCCCCGGAAGTGCCTGGCTTGGTCCTCTGTGCCTTGGCCGGGCCTGGAAGAGGCCGGGCCTCCTACCCCCCCCAACTCCACCCAAAAGGACGCTGGCGAACAACCCGGGACCACCAGGGGGCGTACCGCCAGACCTTGCCGGCCTCATCCATCATCTCGGCCGGTTGGTCGAGCGGCTGGCCATCTGGCTGGGCGAGCTGGATAGGCTGGGACCGGCGCTGGCGTCCTTGTGCGGTGCGGCCGCCCCCCCGCTGCCCGGACCCCTGCCCTGGGCCTGGAGGAGGCGTGGCCGGCGGAGCACTGGGCCCGCCTCGCTCGGCCTCACCGCACCCGGGTCTGGAGGGGAGAGGGTCGAGTGGAGTGGCCGGCCCCGGCCCCACAGATGGACCTTCGGAGGACGGCCGGCGGTCTGCCGAGGGAGCCCCCTCTCTGAGGAGGCGACTCCGCCCACAGGGCGAGACCCTGGTAGGAGCGACGGCGGTCCGGTGGTGGAGCCCGTGGGCGGCCCTGGGACGCTGCCCCCTGGGCTCGGCGGTGGAGGCGTCGGCTGGCTGCTCCAACATGGCGCCGGCCTCGCCCAGCCTGGCGTCCCTGGCCGCCCCCTCCACCTTCCCCAGTGGCTGGGACCACGCCCCCGGCGGCCCCTGTCGTGGAGTTGCCGCCGCTGCTGGTCCCGCCGCCCAAGGCCGCGAGCTCCCCTTGCCGCTGGGCGGCTCATGACGGATGCGGCGGACATCGAGGGGGTCCTGGCGAGGGTTCCTGGGGAGCGGCCCCGGTGACGGGCGGGGCGGCTGCCGGCGGTCCCCTTGACTGTGGTCAGCTCGGGCCCCGGTGGGTCGCCCAAGTCCGATGGACACCCAATGAGGCAGAGACGGGTCGGGACGGGCAGGGGTCGGAGGACGTCCCTCCCCTGCTCTGTAATCGTCCCCCACGGTGGCTGTCTTCCGGGAGGCGCCTCCGGAGGCCCTGTCCCAGGACTTTCCGAACACTGCCCGCAGGCACGGGCGCCCCACCGCGAACCCCAATCTAGGAGGGTGGACAAGCCGCCGACAACGAGGCATGGTCCACAGGCCGGCAACGACCGACACCGCAGTGACTGTCACTGCTTAGACTTGGAGTCTTTGAGGACGTTCCTCGATTTGTGGACCCTCCCGGCTCCCCCATTTGATGGTCGCCCTCGATAGCTCCACCGGGTGGCTCTGCCATTTGGCATGAGCCTGGTCTTCCCTCCCTATCTGCTGTTGGTCACCCTGTGATGTTTTTTACCCCTGTATGTTCTGTATGTTTATTTATGTACTCTTTGTATTTTGTTGCTTCGGCTCCTGTGAGCCGCCGCGAGCCTTAGGGAGTCCGCGGCATAGAAGTCCGAATAAATAAATAAATAAATAAATAAAATGTTATTTTGAGCCACTGAAAAGTTCTTTTTGAATACCTGTTGCATTATTATACTGTGTGTGATCATAGTTGTTCATTATCAAAGAAAAATTGAATAAAAAACCTTTATTTTTTTAAAACTTTGTGTTGATTAATGTAAAACAGCCTAATTGCATGTTACACCAAAGTAACAAACTTGTGCTTTAATAATCAACTATATCTTTTACAACAACATCCACAACAACTTTAGGTAACTATTAGTACAACTAACTTAAAACTAAAATAAATTTTAACAGTATAAAAGCATTTTGGAAAAAAAAAAGTAAAAAATAATCAGAAAAAAATAAAAATATCAGGTGTTTTTCCCAAAAAGGTTTCTGCTAATCTTTTTTTTTTTTTTTTTTTTTTGCAAAGAATACCGTCTGGAAGTGTAGCACCCATGGGCTCGTTCGTGCCACTGGGGGGGGGGGGGTGATGCGCCGGGGGGCCCGTTGGCATTGGGACCCGCACAGGCTGGAAGGGACTCGGAGGATGAGTTGGAAGGCCCAGAGCAAGATTGGTCAGCCGTGCCTTTGCCCATTTCACCTGTAGAGAGTTTAGCCTGGGATCTCGAGTGGGAGCATTCTCCCGGGGAAGGAGCGGACCAGGTGGAGATGGGAGGCAGCGAAGCAGATAGCGGAGATAGTTATGAATTCCCAAACGGCCGAGGTTCCCAAGAGCTGGCCGGGCAGCAGATGGAGGCTAGCGGCTGGGAAACTCCGGGGGAGGCTGCTTCTCAGGAAGATAGCGATACTGGACTGGAAGAGCGGGGCCGTTCTCATAACAGGCGCAGGGACATAGAGGAGGGCAGGAGGAGCTGGCATCTGTCCCTAGACCGTCGCCGTTCGGAAAGTAGAGACTGGAGACGCCGGGCCCTAGATCGTCGGGGTTCCAGGCCGAGGGATTAAGAACGGCCCCGTGGGAACTGATCGTCAGTTCTCCGGCCACGTCTGATCTGAAGGGCGTGAAGCGGAGTGAATCCTGGAGCCTAGTTTGGCTCGCCTTAGACCAAGACCTTGCCTTGTTTCCGATTCGCATTGGTGCGGATCCCTTGCTTCGTTCCGGATTGAATCCGGGGCCTTGCCAAGCTTTTTACCACATTCGCCTTTGGATCTACCTTTGGAACTTTGCTTACTTTACTGAACTGCAGCTTCGTGCTGATTGCTCTATTCTATGAACTTTCTAAGTGAATTGCCTTTTTGGATTTGTTTTATTCAATAAACATAGTTAGCCTTTACTACGTCTCCGTGTGTGTGTTAAAGGGCAGTTCTAAGTCGGCGATGTGACAGTTGGCCGGAGAACTCCCCGAACCCCTTTTTCGCACCACGGGACGTACCAGGAACCGCCGGAAGCGCATCCAGGCTCCCATCGTCCCCACTGTCGCCATGGCAAACTTGACGGATCAGCAGGTGGTGGCGTTGCAGCAGGAGATGGCAGAGTTTGCTTACAACAATGCGACGCAGGAATCCATCAAGGAGACTCCTTTCTTTGCCAACTATGGATACCATCCCCGGTTCTACCCTCCCGTGACTCCGTCGGGGGAAGTGCCGGTGGCGGAGGATTGGCTGCGAGAGCTCGCTGCACTTCAAGATTTGCTACGTACTCAATTGGACCAGGCCAAGGCCGACTACAAGCGGATGGCTGATCGGCGGCGCCAGGAGGGTCCTGACGTCCTGGTGGGGATCGAGTCTGGTTGTCTACCAAGAACCTGCCCACCCAACGCCCGAGCCGCAAATTGGATGCGAGATTTTTGGGCCCCTACAAGGTGTTGGAGAAGGTGGGCCCTGTTTCCTTCAAACTACAACTCCCAGCGGACATGAAACTCCACCCGGTGTTTCATCGCTCGGTGCTCCGCCCGGCGAAGGGGGTGCGGCCTGACGTGACGCAGCCGCCTCCTCCCCCCGTGATGCGGGAGGGCGGAGAGGAGGTCGAGGTGCAGGACATCTTGGATGCCCGCCTCCGTTACAGGAAGTTGGAGTACTTCATTGACTGGAAGGGTTTTGGCCCGGAAGAACGTGCTTGGGTCAAGGCTCGAGATGTACACGCACCGGAGTTGGTGGCTCGTTTCCACCGCAAGTATCCTGACAAGCCCAAGCCCCGGGGGGCGGCCCAGGGGGGGGCCCTGAGGGGGATAGTGTAGCACCCATGGGCCCGTTCGTGCCACTGGGGGTGATGCGCCGGGGTCCCGTTGGCATTGGGACCCGCACAGGCTGGAAGGGACTCGGAGGATGAGTTGGAAGGCCCAGAGCAAGATTGGTCAGCCGTGCCTTTGCCCATTTCACCTGTAGAGAGTTTAGCCTGGGATCTCGAGTGGGAGCATTCTCCCGGGGAAGGAGCGGACCAGGTGGAGATGGGAGGCAGCGAAGCAGATAGCGGAGATAGTTATGAATTCCCAAACGGCCGAGGTTCCCAAGAGCTGGCCGGGCAGCAGATGGAGGCTAGCGGCTGGGAAACTCCGGGGGAGGCTGCTTCTCAGGAAGATAGCGATACTGGACTGGAAGAGAGGGCCGTTCTCATAACAGGCGCAGGGACATAGAGGAGGGCAGGAGGAGCTGGCATCTGTCCCTAGACCGTCGCCGTTCGGAAAGTAGAGACTGGAGACGCCGGGCCCTAGATCGTCGGGGTTCCAGGCCGAGGGATTAAGAACGGCCCAGTGGGAACTGATCGTCAGTTCTCTGGCCACGTCTGATCTGAAGGGCGTGAAGCGGAGTGAATCCTGGAGCCTAGTTTGGCTCGCCTTAGACCAAGACCTTGCCTTGTTTCCGATTCGCATTGGTGCGGATCCCTTGCTTCGTTCCGGATTGAATCCGGGGGCCTTGCCAAGCTTTTTACCACATTCGCCTTTGGATCTACCTTTGGAACTTTGCTTACTTTACTGAACTGCAGCTTCGTGCTGATTGCTCTATTCTATGAACTTTCTAAGTGAATTGCCTTTTTGGATTTGTTTTATTCAATAAACATAGTTAGCCTTTACTACGTCTCCGTGTGTGTGTTAAAGGGGCAGGTCTAAGTCGGCGATTGTGACAGGAAGTTCAGGCTTGTTTTTTCTAACTGTTCCTAGCATGGTCATTTTTCTTTTTTTTCAACATCTGCCCCAACTGGTATGACGTAAAAAATTATCACAAGTCACATTTTGCCCCTTCATTCCTTGTGTCAAGTCAACAACTACTCTCATGCCCTGACTTCTGATCTTCAAACCTGAAACTGCTCCTGTGATACAAAAAGATACAGCCTTTGCCATCTGCTGGGGATTAGTTCCAGGACCCCTGAGGACCCCAAATCCATGGATGCTCAGGCCCCCTTATATAAAGCAGCATAGGGAAATTGTATCCTCTATATAAAAGGGGGAGAAATCAATGGATTAGTACACGTGAGAGGGTGTGGTTTTGTTTGTTTGGTAATCTCTTCCTAACATATGCCTTCTCTATTTTCAAAAGCAGGAACCACTAAATATCAATTTCTCAGGAACAGCAGCAGTAATAGCCTAATGAAGTGGTTCTCAACCTTTGCTCCTCTGGGTGTTTCAACTCCCTTACATCCCAGCCAGTTTCCAGCTGGGAGCTGAAGTCCTAAACACCTGGAGAACTGAAGGTTGAGAGCCACTGGTTCACAAGGAAAAGAAACTTTTTCTTTTGCAATCTTGAAAACTGAATTGATTTATTTGTAGAGGAACAGCTGGCCTTTAGATACAGCAATAAAATTTGTACTGAAAGACCATACGTATGGTTTGTACTGAAATCATTTGTATAAATTTAGCCATCCATTTATGTCCATCTGTGCACCTAAAGCAACTAGATAACTTGATAAACAATAGTAGATGCAATAAGTACTCTCAAAATAACCTAAAAATCCTTTGTTTTACAAAAATGGCTGTAGATTAGTGTAAAAGACTGGTCGGGTCATTTTTGACCCGCCCGAACATAACAAGTGTATCAAAAAAACCGTTGGCAAAAAGTAAAGCACCGAAAACAAAAAATAAAGTACCCTTAGTATGAATCCCATAAATTAGGAAAATAGAAGGAACCACAAGTTTCAAAATCAAACATGAATGAAGAAAAAAATTTCTAATTTTCAAAACGGGTCGTTTTACACCCGAACAGAACAGCAGGGCAACAGGCATCTGTGTTACCATCTCAGCATTGTTGCAGCTCACGAATGCATTTCTTCAGATTACAGCATTCCAGCATTTCAGAAATACAGGATACCATTTACTCCAGGCTTCAGCTTTCAAGCATTCAAATGCATTTCTTCGGTCTACAGTATTCCAGCATACCAGCATCACAGCAGTATATCAGCCAGGAAACTTCAGCTAGCACAATAACCAGCATAGACATCTAGAATCTGCAAAAGCCTTCTTCAGCATACACACACACACAGTATGCACACTCTACGATACTCCCAACGTACTCCCCCTGTAGCACACCAGTTCTCGTTTGTGCCTGGAGGGCAGGGGGCAGCACCGGGGGTCCCACTAGCATTGGAGCCAGTTGATTCTGAAGAGGATTTGGAGGGGCTAGAAGAAGGGGATTTTGAGGTAGCCGGGCCTTCTTCTCCCACAGAAAGCCTGGCCTGGGATGACGGCTGGCCGGATCCTTACGAACAACAGGAAGGCCAGTCGGAATTCGAAAGCAGTGATAGTGAAGATTATGAGCGGCTGGGGGGGGGGGGGGGGGCGAGCCTCCCAAGAAAGAATGTGGGAAACAACCGAGGGAGAGGCCCGGGAAGCAGATGGGGAGTTCGACTCTCACGAAGATAGGGAACCAGGTGCTGGGAGGCAAGGTCGAACCTTTGATAGGAGACGGAGCATTGAGGCTAGCAGGAGGGGTTGGTCCCACAGCCTAGACAGACCGAGGGCCCGCAGCACAGATTGGAGGAGGAGAAGCCTAGAGCGTCGGGGGCCTCGTCAAGGGGATTAAGTATAGGATCCGTGGGAACGGATCCTCAGTACTTCGGCCACGTCTATCCTATACGGACGTGTAGCGAAGTCAAGTCCACGTAGCTAAGTTTGGGGCTAGTGGGCTGCCAAGAAGAGTTCGCATCGTGTAACCTTGTTTGTTCTTTGATCCGCTAGCTGAGCGGAGCCTTGCCAAGTCTTTGGATCTTTCATGCCAAGTTTGCTTTTGGACTATACCTTTTACCTTTTGGATTACTTTTGATAACTTTTATGGACAATTACCTTTTCAACTGTTTTTATACTTCAATAAACTAGTTAGCTGATTATCGTCTCTGTGTGTGTGATTAAGGGGCCAGCCTAGGTCTTGCATCGTGACACCCCCAAGCTCAACTGTAACATAGAAGCTTTTATGCAAACACGGCTGCCGCACCTTACTTGATTCAGGAAACACTCAGCTGCACCTATTCATTCTTAAAACAAAAGCCTTACTCCTAACATAAACTAAGAGAAACAGTTACACATAACTCAAACAATTTGTTTTAAATCTTTACAGTCTGACAGATACTACTGCTGTTACTACTACTACTAATAATAACATTGCTCTGCAAAGTATACTTACCAATGGCTTTCTTCAGCGTTTCATAAGTGATTTCTTCGGCGGGTGCTCTCTGTGTGGCATTTGGTGAATGGCAAGGCAATGGTGAGAGAAAGAAAGAATGAAAGAAAGCCAATGTCTGAGGTAAGTCTTACCAAAGTCCAAAATGCAACACTTGAGTCCAAAATGCAATATCTACCCATGGTTTTGTCATCCCATCCTCCCTCAAACATACTAATTTATTTTACCGAATCAGGAAAATATCTTCAGCATTTCAGATACACTATGCAACACTATGATTTTTGTTCCTGGGTTATTAATGTCATTTCGTAATTGGTTCTACCATAGAAACATGAAAAAAGTTTATTAAATTGCAAAAACTTTGGGGGTTTTTTTTTGCAGCACATATTGTTAGTACTGTGTTTGATTAATTAGGAGATGTAATTGTGTGTGTTTTAAAGCTGGTTATGTGTTTGGAAAGCTATCCAGCATGTGTGGAGTTAAAGGATCACAGAAGTTCAAGTGTTCCTAGAAAGGACAGTAAAAATGTTTTCATTTATTTATTTATTTATTTAAAACTGTTGTACCCCGACCTTCTCACCTATATCGAGAGACTCAGACCGGCTTACGGCAAGATTCAATGCTATACAATTTAAAAACAACTACAACAACATATTAAAATACATATTTTAAAAACCCAAGCATAAAACCACATCGCCATTGAAACAATTCCACTCAATCTGTAAACGTGGTCATTCATTCAGACAATAGCCAATCTCAGCCTATTCTGGGAAGGCCTGGTTCCACATCCAGGTCTTCACCAGCCTCCTAAAGGACAACAGAGAGGGGGGCAGATCTGGCATCACTTGGGAGAGAGTTCCACAGCCGAGGGGCCACCACAGAGAAGGCCCTGTCTCTCGTCCCCACCAGCCGCGCTTGCGAAGATGGCGGGACCGAGAGCAGGGCCTCTCCGGAGGATCTTAATGTCCTTGATGGTTCGTAGGGGAGAATCCGTTCGGACAGGTAAACTTGCTTCCTGTGATGAGAGCGGACTTCAATCATCACAATGGAATTTGAGAGACGTGCCTTAACTGCAAATCGCCATCTTAAGAAGATGTCCCTGCACCAGTACGGACGTACTTGCTGTGTGCTATGTTTGTGTATATAGTGTAAATATATTAATTACTTTATTTATTCATTATTATTTATTTATTATTTGGATTTATACACCGCCACTCCCCGAGGGCTCGGAGCGGTTTACAAAACAGCAATGCGATCAACAATAAAACTATAAAAACCGAATTAAAAGCAATTTCATAACTCAAATGCCACACAGAATAACTGTGTTTTGCATGCCCTCCGAAAGGCTGCGAATCAATCCAACTTTTATTACCACCTCAACACATTTTGCTATAGTTTTTCTCATAGAGTCTCAGTTGACAATACAATGCTTTCTGGAGCATGGCCAGGCAGCCTGGAAAACTCACAGCAACCCAGTCATTCCGGCCACGAAAGCCTTCGACAACACATTTCCCCTTCGCTTTGCTCTGCTTTTGCCCTGCTCCCTAAAACATCCCACCCCAAAGCAAAGGCCTTGCCTCTTCTCTTTCGGGACTATTTCTCGACTCCACTTCCACCTGGAGGGAAATGGTCTCTCCGATGCTCTTCCGCTTCGAAAGCCGGTCTTCGTCTGGAAGGAGAGAAGAGGGACAAAGAGGAGAAATTGTCTTATGATTTTATCCATGAAGTTGTTATTATTATTATTAGAAGAAGAATAGGAGGAGGAGGGAGAAGAGAAGAGGAAGAAGAAGCCGAGGGGGAGGAGGAGGAGAAAAGAGGAGGAGGGAGAAGAAGAGAAGAGGAAGAAGAAAAAAGGAGGAAGAGAAGACAAAGAAGAAGAAGAAGAAGAGGAGGAGATGAATGAGAAGGAAGAATAAAATAGGAAGAGGAGGGAGAAGAGAAGAGAAAGAAGAGGAGGAGGAAGAGGAAGGGGAAGAAGAGAAGGAGGAGGAATAAGGAGGAGGAATAAGAAAAGAGGAAGAAGAGGAGAAGGAGGAAGAAAAGAAAAGAGGAGGAAGAGGAGAAAGAAAAGGAGGAGGAGGAGGTAGAAGAAGAGAAGAGGAAGAAGAAAAGGAGGAGGAAGGGGAAGAAAAGAAGAGGAAGAATAGGAGGAGGAGGAGGAAGGGGAAGAAGAAAAGGAGGAGGAAGGGGAAGAAGAGAAGAGGAAGAAGAAGCCGAGGGGGAGGAGGAGGAGAAAAGAGGAGGAGGAGGGAGGAGAAGAAGAGAAGGGGAAGAAGAAGAGGAAGAAGAAGAAAAAAGGAGGAGGAAGAGAAGACAAAGAAGAAGAAGAAGAGGAGATGAATGAGAAGGAAGAATAAAATAGGAAGAGGAGGGAGAAGAGAAGAGAAAGAAGAAGAGGAGGAAGAGGAAGGGGAAGAAGAGAAAGAGGAGGAATAAGGAGGAGGAATAAGAAAAGAGGAAGAAGAGGAGAAGGAGGAAGAGGAAGAAAAGAGGAGGAAGAGGAAGAAGAGGAGGAGGAGGGAGAAGAAGAGAAGAGGAAGAAAAGGAGGAAGGGGAAGAAGAGAAGAGGAAGAAGAGAGAAAGAGGAGGAGGAAGAAGAGGAAGAAGAAAAGGAAGAAGGAAGAGGAAAAGAGGAGAAGAGAAGGAGGAGAAAAGAAGAAGACAAGGAGGAAGGAAGAAGAAAAGAGGAAGAGGATGAGGGAGGAGAAGAAGAGAAGAGGAAGAAGGAGAAGAAAAAGAGGAGGAAGAGGAGAAAGAAAAGGAAGAGGAGGAGGAGGAAGAAGAAGAGAAGAGGAAGAAGAAAAGGAGGAGGAAGGGGCAGAAGAGAAGAGGAAGAAGAGATGAAGGAAGAAGAAAAGAGGATGAGGATGAGGGAGGAGAAGAAGAGAAGAGGAAGAAGAAGAAAAGGAGGAGAAGGGGGAAAGAAAAGAGGAAGAAGAGAAGAAGAGGAAGACAAAGTCTTGGAAGTCAATCTGGGGGAACATTTTGTTTTTGGTGTGGGGGCAATAAATACTGTATGAAATATCATGGGATATTGGAGATACAAAATACCCTTGGGCTCTGCCAGAGATCCACAGCCCCTCTCTTTAAATCTTTATGTTCCTCTTTGCTGTTTCGGCACATTTTCTGCCCCTTGCTTTTTTGAGCTGTCCCTCCCACGCCAAAACACCCCCCCCCCCTTGCCAATGTTCTTCCCTATTTTATTGCAATGCCCTTTTCCAGGTAACAGGCGGGAGGTGTCATTCTAGACAGCAAACACGCAGCACGCCTCCTCCTACGCATCCCTAGGTGCCAATCACTGTCAAAAGCAAAGTGACATCTCTCAACATTTGCAGAATGAATGCAGCTTGACACCGCTTTCGCCATCGTGGCTCAACACAATCCTGGGATTTATAGTTCTCTGCACCAGTGTTTCCCAACCTTTTTTGAGCCGCGGCACACTTTTTACAATTGCAAAATCCTGGGGCACACCACCAACCAAAATGACACTCTAACACAGTAATACATATAGTTAATATGTTTTAAAAATGTATTTATACACTCAGTGTGAAACCTGGGCCTGTTTTGATGAACACAAGATAGATATCCTGGCAGGAATGGCAGAAAGACACAAACTTCCCACACAGAACTCCCATAACCAAGAGAAAATGCTATAAGAGTTTGGTGGGAATTGACCTTGAGTCTTGGAGTTGTAGTTCACCTATATCCAGAGAGCACTGTGGATTCAAACAATGTTGGATCAGGACCAAACTTTGCATGAATACTCAATATGCCCAAATATGAATGCAGATGGAGTTCAGGGGAAATAGACCTTGACATTTGGGAGTTGTAGTTGCTGGGATTTATAGTTCCCTTACAATCAAAGAGCATTCTGAACCCCACCAATGATAGAACTGGGCCAAACTTCCCACACAGAACCCCCAGGAGGTTCTGTGAGGAGGTCTCTACTTGGGGAAAGGGAGACGGCCTTCCCAATGCATGGAGAGGGAGAGACCAAGTAGACAATGGGTGGGGAGGGGGGTGTTTGTAATTTTGTGCCTTTATCGAGGTAGGTTTCTTAGGGTTTTTATACTTCAACACACTAGACCAGTGGTTCTCAACCTTCGTAATGCGGTGACCCCTTAATACAGTTCCTCATATTGTGGCACACCTGATAAAATTATTTTCAAGGCTACTTCACTAAATTTTGCCCCTGTAATGAATAGTAATGTAAATATCTGATATGCCAGGTGTATTTTCACTCACTGGACCAAATTTGAGGAAATGTAGTTGAAGGGGTGCCAAACTCCAATAGTTCTATTATTATTATTTTCCGTTTATTTATTTATTTATTTATCACATTTCTATACCGCCCCTCTCAGCCCAAAGGCGACTCGGGGCGGTTTACACAAGGCAGTCTCTGCCCTCCAATCAAAACATGAGCAAAACAAACCAAACAATAACCAATTAACACAACAATCTATCTATTCTATTCTATGCATATAATAAAAGTCAGTGTTTGCGGGCGGTGGGTGGTGCGGAGGGAGGAATATGTGCCAGCGTTTCGATTGGCTGCCACTGTGGGATTATTTGCATAAAGAACTCAGATTGGCCAGCCTCAGGACTCCAACATGCTACGGCCCCAGACAGAGGGGATTGGTTGCCACTTAAATGATATTTGCATAAAGGACTCCGATTGGCCAACCACATTCCAACATTCTAAAGTGACTCAGAGGAAAAAGGAAAGGGCTCAGGCAGTCAGCCACTGCGACCCACAGCAATGACGGATCAGGACCAAACTTGGCAAACAGGGGCCCAATGGCCCACTTCACAACCTGGTGTGGTTTAGGGCAGGATGGGCCACGAATGATGGGATTTGCAGTACATTCACCTCATTCACTTCCCAAACAACACTGTAACACAGAGGCCCAATGGCCCACTTTACAAACCTGCTGCGGTTTACGGCAGGATGGCACACAAATGATGGGATTTGCAGTACCTTCACCCAATTCATTTCCCACAGAACATTGCAGCCCCTACAAATCAGAGACCAGTCCCAAACTTGGCACACAGAGTACCCATGACCCACTCTACATCCTGGTGCAGATTTGAGTGGGATGGACCACGGATGAT
This sequence comes from Anolis apletophallus, assembly GCA_030556195.1. NCBI lineage: Eukaryota > Metazoa > Chordata > Lepidosauria > Squamata > Anolidae > Anolis > Anolis apletophallus. Next base: position 5,659,347 of record JARBWK010000003.1, on the reverse strand, counting down.
GGGAGTTGAAGTACCTTCACTCACTTTCTGAGACTGCTGCCACCCTCATCCAATGACTGATCAAAACCACACTTGGCACACAGAGACCCCATGACCCACTCTACATCCTGGTGCAGTTAGGAGAACGGGGACCATGGATGATGGGACTTCCAGTACCTTCCCTCACTTCCAGAGACCGCTGCAACCCTCATCCAGAGAATGATCAAGACCAAATGTGACACACACAGCCCCCATGACCCACTCTACATCCTGGTGCTGTTTGGAGGGGGATGGGCCATGGCCAATGGGACTTGCAGTACCTTCACTAAGTTCCTGAGACCACTGCAAGCCACATAAACATCTAATAGGAACCAACCTTGGCACACAATGCCTTCCTCAAATAACCCGGGCAGTGCCGGGTCCTCAGCTAGTTAGTAATTAAAACATACAATTACAGTTCTTAGAGTCACGTTGAAATCATTTTCCGTCACGTCGTCGTCATTCCATATATCTAATGAAACCGTTATATTTCATCTGCAAATGCCTGCTCAAACAGCCAGGTCTTGACTTTCTTACAAAATGTCAGGAGGGAGGGGGCCGATCTGATGTCATTAGGGAGGGTGTTCCAAAGCCAAGGAGCCACCACTGAAAAGGCCCTGTCTCTCGTCCCCGCCAATCGCGCCTGCGAAGAAGGCGGGACCGAGAGCAGGGCCTCTCTGGATGATCTTTCCTCTCTTATATGACACTAAATAATTTTATAGTGTATTTGTAACCAGGGTAAAAAAACAATAAGGTTTCCAGTGGGTGGAAACTGATGGTAAATGAGAAGTGGAAACACGTGAAGGTAAAGTGGAGTCAATGTTGTGGGGGTTGGTAAATGTAAGTAATAGGCATGGTTAGGTCCAGTCGGAAACTTCATAATTCAGATTAAATTCCTTTTTGAAGTGATTTCGAAGCGATTTAGGAACTTGGAAGTATCCTTGCCATTTCGAAGCCACTGTCGCCATCTTTGTTCCGACTCAGGAAGTGAATCAGACCCAACGTTTGGAGGCAAGCAGCAGCTTGCATGCTGGGATGCTTGCCTCCAGCCAATGAGGGGAATCCATGTGGGAAGGGGAGGGGTTTCGGCACAGCAGCCATTGCCCTTTAAAAAGGCCCACGCGTGCCTCGTGGGCTCATTGCGAGCCAGGGACGCGAACGGGAAGAGACTAGGCAGCCTGTTTGGGTGGGAAAAGTGCCACGCCACCGCTTAGCAAGGGAACAACAGGGTTGAGAACAAATAATTTCCTTGGGGAACCACACCATACAAGTTTGGAGGCCCCTTTGTCAGCTTGGGGTTACATGTTGTACGTTTGGAAACTAGAAATCCCTAATCTAATAATTTCCTTGGGGAACCACACAATAAAAGTTTGGAGGCCCCTTTGTCTGCTAGGAGTTACACGTTGTACGTTTGGAAACTAGAAATCTTCTGATCTAATCTTTTCCTTGGGGAACCACACCATACAACTTTGGAGCCCCCTTTCTCAGCTTTGGGGTTACACGTTGTACTTTTGGAAACTAGAAATCTCCTAATCTAATAATTTCCTTGGGGAACCACACACAATAAAAGTTTGGAGGCAGCTTTGTCTGCTTGGGGTTACACACTGTACTTTTGGAAAATAGAAATCTCCTTTAAACTGCTAATATGCTTTATTAGATACTGAAATAACTTTTAAAATGGTTAAACACGTTGAGATTATATTTTCTACCACTGTGGATAATAAAAATGAGGGAAAGGGAATCCCCCAAGTTTTGCCTGTCCCATTTGCAGGTTTTTGCATATTGCGCAATTAAATCGCAATTTCAGAAAATTCACTTTTCCCAGAAATAATTTCAAGCACCCCCTACATCCGAAGCGAGTTTTGAACCATTTTTTCCCTTGATTAAACAAGCCTAGTAAGTAAACAGAAGCATTACCACAGTTTTTGAACCAAGATATACCCTGCAATATAATAAAGTGTCACTCGGGCTTGTGTAGCAAGTAACAGTATCTTTACTTCAGTTCCAAAAGGCAAACAGGGCAACAATATATACAGCAGTCTCTCTGAATTTACAGAGAACAGAGGGAATGAACAGTCCTTTTAAACAGTCTTTAAATTACGTTTCATACCTTTAAAATGATCAAGCTTCAGAGAGTTGGTAGCCATTTCCTCCCTGGCTATTTCCAGTCAGCGCTCTCTTCACTCTCCAAAGTGAAAGTGGCAGTTTAAACCATTTGTCTCAGCAGCAAGCCAGAAACAGCACTCTAGCCCCTGGCATGCTCAGCCAATCAGCTGCCGACACATGTCTTTTCAGTTAACCCACCATATCATGGTGTCTCTTTTCAAATCCTCACAAATGTGCTCCCAGGAATTTTAATTGCCAGGATTTCTAAATCGTTTAACCCTGGGTGCATGGGCGCATCTATATGATAGATTTAAACCAGTTTGGCACCACCTTCCCTGTGCTGGCTCAGGCCATCTATACTGCTATATGTTCCAGTTTCTGAATCCAGATTATCTGCTGTGAATTGGATTATATGGCAGTGTAGACTCATATAGGTAAAGGTAAAGGTTTTCCCCTGACATTAAGTCCAGTCATGTCAGACTCTGGTGCTCATCTCCATTTTTAAACTGAAGAGTCGGCGATGTCCATAGACACCTCCATGGTCATGTGGCCACTGGCATGACTGCAATTACCTTCCCACTGGAGCGGTACCTATTGATCTACTCACTTTTGCATGTTCCTGCTAGGTTGGCAGAAGCTGGGGCTAACAGTGAGAGCTCACCCCGCTCCTTGGATTCAAACTTGTGATCTTTTGATCAGCAAGTTTAGCAGCTCAGAGGTTTAACCTACTGCACCACCGGAGGGTCCCCGTAGACTCACATAATCCAATACAAAGCAGATAATCTGGATTCAGAAACTGGAACATATGGCAGTGTAGATCCAGCCTCCGTTTTACATCTGTTGTCTTCAGATTGCTCGTCCCAGACTGTGTCCCTGCACTAAAGGTTTGGTCTAAGTGACCTCTGGAGAGCCCAACCCTTGTACCTGTCAGCTGCGGGACGTAAGGGGTGCTCAGCCGGTCCGAATTATAGCCGCTGCCTCCAAGGACTTCGCTGATCTTGCTCTGCCGGAAGAGGGTTTCGGGTCCAGGGCGGTCCAGGTTCCTGGACAGTCTGCAGAAAGCAGGAGGGAAAACACTGAAAGGCAATCTCAATCTCTCCTTGCCATGAGAACCTAGATGAGATGTACAGCATTCTTGTGTTGCATCCTTGTCGTCATTTCACAAATAAGTGCATCCTTGCAGTCATTTCTCAAATTACTGCATAATAATAATAATTATTATTATTATTATTATTTCCCCAAGGGGACTCGGGCAGCTTACATGAGGCCAAGCCCAGTAAAACATCATTAAAACAACACAGCAGCAAATAATAAAACAGTACAATCAATATAACTCACATATAAGCAATTACACACAAAGTTTAAAACCTTATGGCTGGGCCAGATATAATATATTAAAATTTTAAAATAAATAAAGACTGGGTGCGAACAAAGGTAGGGCGTATCTAAAGAGGCGGAGTTTAACAATGATGTGGGTAGAGCAACCCAACAGATAGTTAATGTGCTTCGGAGGACATTTTGCAGGGAATTAGTCAAAGCAAGGCGTTGTTTACTTTCTTCAGGGAAGGCACACTGGAACAGCCATGTCATGTTGAAAATAACTGCACCCTTGAAGTCACTTTCCAAATAATTGCACCCTTGCAGTCACTTTCCAAATAGTAATTGCACCTTTCCAAATAAGTCAGTCACTTTCCAAATAACTGCACCCTTGCAGTCACTTTCCAAATAATTGCACCCTTGCAGTCACTTTCCAAATAGTTGCACCCTTGCAGTCACTTTCCAAATAATTGCACCCTTGCAGTCACTTTCCAAATAATTGCACCCTTGCAGTCACTTTCCAAATAATTGCACCCTTGCAGTCACTTTCCAATTGCACCTTTGCAGTTATTTCCAAATAATGCACCCTTGCAGTCACCCAAATAATTGCACCCTTAGTCACTTTCCAATAACCTTGCAGTTATTTCGCGAATAATTTCACCCTTGTTAATTCGCCAATAATTGCACCCTTGCAGTCACCTCGCAAATAATTGCACCCTTGCAGTCACCTCGCAAATAATTGCACCCTTGCAGTCATTTAGCAAATCATTACACCCTTGCAGTCGTTTCACAAATAATTGTGCTCCCTTGCAGTCTTCTTGCAAATAATTGAACTCTTGCAATCATTTCGCAAATAATTGCACCTCTGTAGTCATTTTGCAAAAAACTGCACCCTTGCAGTCATTTCACAAATAATTGCGCCCTTGCACTCATCTCACAAATAACTGCACCCCTGCAGTCATCTCGCAAATAACTGCACCCTTGTAGTGATTTCGCAAATAATTGAACCCTTGCAGTCATTTTGCAAATTATTACACCCTTGCACTCATCTCACAAATAATTGCGCCCTTGCAGTAACCTCGTAAATAACTGCACCCCTGCAGTCATCTCACAAATAATTGAACCCTTGCCGTCATTTCGCAAATAATTGCACCCTTGTAGTGATTTCGCAAATAATTGAACCCTTGCAGTCTTTTGCAAATAATTGCACCCTTACAGTCACCTCACAAATAATTGCACCCTTGCAGTCGTTTCACAAATAATTGTGCTCCCTTGCAGTCTTCTTGCAAATAATCGAACTCTTGCAATCATGTCGCAAATAATTGCACCTCTGCAGTCATTTTGCAAAAACTGCACCCTTGCAGTCATTTCACAAATAATTGCGCCCTTGCACTCCTCACAAATAACTGCACCCCTGCAGTCTTCTTGCAAATAACTGCAACCTTGCAATGATTTCTCAAATAATTGAACCTCTGCAGTCATTTTGCAAAATTTTTACACCCTTGCACTCCTCTCACAAATAATTGCGCCCTTGCAGTAATCTCGTAAATAACTGCACCCCTGCAGTCATCTCGCAAATAACTGCACCCTTGTAGTGATTTCGCAAATAATTGAACCCTTGCAGTCATTTTGCAAATTATTACACCCTTGCACTCATCTCACAAATAATTGCGCCCTTGCAGTAATCTCGTAAATAACTGCACCCCTGCAGTCATCTCGCAAATAATTGAACCCTTGCAGTAATCTCGTAAATAACTGCACCCCTGCAGTCATCTCGCAAATAATTGAACCCTTGCAGTGATTTTACAAAGAACTGAATCCTTGCAGTCTTTTTGCAAATAATTGCACCCTTGCAGTCATTTCACAAATAATTGCGCCCTTGCACTCATCTCACAAATAACTGCACCCCTGCAGTCATCTCGCAAATAACTGCACCCTTGTAGTGATTTCGCAAATAATTGAACCCTTACAGTCATTTTGCAAGTTATTACACCCTTGCACTCATCTCACAAATAATTGCGCCCTTGCAGTAACCTCGTAAATAACTGCACCCCTGCAGTCATCTCGCAAATAATTGAACCCTTGCAGTCATTTCGCAAATAATTGCACCCTTGCACTCATCTCACAAATAACTGCACCCCTGCAGTCATTTCACAAATAATTGCACCCTTACAGTCACCTCGCAAATAATTGCACCCTTGCAGTGATTTTACAAAGAACTGAATCCTTGCAGTCTTTTTGCTAATAATTGCACCCTTACAGTCACCTCGCAAATAATTGCACCCTTGCAGTCATTTAGCAAATCATTACACCCTTGCAGTCGTTTCACAAATAATTGTGCTCCCTTGCAGTCTTCTTGCAAATAATTGAACTCTTGCAATCATTTCGCAAATAATTGCACCTCTGTAGTCATTTTGAAAATAACTGCACCCTTGCAGTCATTTTACAAATAATTGCGCCCTTGCACTCATCTCACAAATAACTGCACCCCTGCAGTCATCTCGCAAATAACTGCACCCTTGTAGTGATTTCACAAATAATTGAACCCTTGCAGTCATTTTGCAAATAATTGCACCCACTCATCTCATTTGCCCCCTTGCAGTAAATAATTGAACCCTTGCAGTCATTTTGCAAATTATTACACCCTTGCACTCATCTCACAAATAATTGCGCCCTTGCAGTCATCTCGCAAATAATTGAACCCTTGCAGTGATTTTACAAAGAACTGAATCCTTGCAGTCTTTTTGCAAATAATTGCACCCTTGCGATCATTTCACAAATATTACAAAGCCAATTGTTATTTTTCTCTGGATAGCAGGAAGGGTGCACTGCCATTGGAAATGATTAAATCATAGAATCATGAGACTCTCAGGATTAGTTGGGAATTTTCCTACCGAAAAGAGACGGTCAGAAGGCATGCCTTTTTACCTGGGCTTCTCTGCAAACACACCTTCAGGGAGCATGAACGGAGCCTCTTTCTGCCTCATCTCAATGACCTGGAGAAAACAGAAAAATTAAGGGGTTTTTTTTCTTAATCTGTGTGCTTTCTAAAAAATTTCAAACCCAGCACATTCCCAACAGAATTCTACACTGTTGAACGAATGCAGCTGGACACCACTTTCACTGCCGTGGATCAATGCAATGGAATCCTGAGAGCTGTAGTTTGGTGAAGCACCAGCACAATTTGGCAAAACTTGCAAAACGACAACTCCCAGGATTGCACTGCATTAAGCCATGACGGGTGAAGTGGAGTCAAACTGCCTTAATTCCACAGTGTGGATGCACCTTTTGGAGGAACAATATCAACATGCTCTCATTTTGGTTTCTCCATAGGTCTGTTATAGGTTTCCTTGATTTTTCTACATACGGTCGACTCTCCCTATCAATGGATTTTGTATCCATAGATTCAGTCAAAACGTTAGAAAATAGTATGTTCCAGCACTCATTTGAGTTGTTTGTCCTTTCACATAAGATACTGTATTTTCTTAGGCTGTCATATATATATATATATATATATATATATATATATATTTTGAATAGCCTTAGATTTGGACAGCGTCTTACAATAAAGACGCTGGCTGGGAGTCAGCTGCATTAAGATCACTACTGGCCAAAAGGTCATGGGTTCGAAGCCAGCCCAGGTCGGAGTGAGCTCCAGACCAAAATTGTGTAGCTTTGCAGCTCGAAAGACAGTTTCATCCGTCAAGTAGGAAATTTAGGTACCACTTTGTGGGGAGGCTAATTTAACTGATTTACGAGGCCATAAAAATCTCCAGGAAGTATGCAAAGAATGAGGAAGCAACAGCTCCCCTGGTGGCCAGAAGCTGGAATGTTAAATAGCCTGTGACTGTCTGTCTATATACTGTATGTTGTGTGTCTATGGCATTGAATGTTTGCCATGTATATGTACATTGTGATCCGCCCTGAGTCCATTGCAGGGTGAGAAGGGTGGAATATACAGTAAATACTGTCAATAACAAATAAATAAATAAAACCAATGCAACTTCAAACCTAGAAGTCAATATTAATGGTATTGAAAATAGTTACAATCCTTTAAAACTGATGAAAAACTAATTCCGAACTATAGAAAACAGGTCCATTAAAGCAGTGTTTCCCAACCGCTGTGACGTGGCACAGTAGTGTGCCGTGACGGACCTCCTGCTGTGCCGCGAGAAAGCTCTCTGCCCCCCTTCCTTCCCCCCCCCCTCCTGCCGAACTCCTGCTGCTTGGGGGGTGGAGGAGGAAGGGCCGGGCGGCGGCAAAGAAAAGAAGGGGCCGGGGCGCCGCCTCCTTCGGCCGTTTCCCCAGCCAGCCTCCAATCCGCCATGACTCCCGCCATGACTCTGGCCCCTCACTTGCTGAAGCCGCGCGGAGGAGGAGCCCCGCCCACTGAAGCCTGTCCACCGCTCATGCTCCTCCTCCTCCGCGCGGCCTGGCTCTGCTCCCTCCCCCCGGCTTCGGCACTCCCGCAGCTTCGCCAGCCTTCAGGGGGCACTGCCAAGCCAGCGGTGGCAGAGCCATCACAATGCTGGCTTGGCACTGCCCCCTCAAGGCTGGAGCAGCTGCTGGGAGAGCTGAAGCCGGGGGGAGGAGGTGGGGCTTGGCATGGCCTGGCTCCTCCCCCTCCCCCGGCTTCGGCACTCTCAGCAGCTGCTCCCAGCAGGCCACCATCCCCCAGCCGTTCTTGTGTTAGAGTGTCATTTTGTGCCATTTTGGTTGGTGGTGTGCCCCCGGATTTTTTTAATATTAAAAGTGTGCCGCGGCTCAAAAAACGGTTGGGAAACACTGCATTAAAGGACTTCCATGATAACTCTTTAGTCCATGTTACCGGAGACCCCTTAGACTTTCAATTCCGCTTTAATTGCTATGACTTTCAGTGCATCTACACTGCGGAATTAACACAGTTTGACACTGCTTTTGTGTCTTGGCTCAAGGCTATGGAATCTCAGGAGTTGTCATTCGACAAGATCTTCTGTCTTCTCTGCCAAAGAGTGTTAGTGCTTCACCAAGCGACAATTCCAGGATTCCACAGCATTGAGCCATGGCATCTGAAGTAATGCCAAACTGTATTAATTATACAGTGTGGATGCATCCTGAGAAAGGTGGAGATACTTATTCGAACTGCTCTGCTCCACCAGCGTTTTCTGTCTTTTCCTAGGAGAAAAGGAAGCAAAGAAGGGGAAGGCAAGAGGAGCGAAGGTCGAGCGGCGGACCTCATGGATGTGCTGGACAAAGGCAGGCACCGTGGTCAATTGGCTGATCAGGTTCAGGTAGGCCGCCCCCAAAGCATAGAGCGCACAGCGGCTGTAAATGGGAAGGTTGTCTTCGTTCACTTGCGCCAATTCCTGCAAAAGGAAGAGAAAAGCAAATGGAGAGTCAGCCTTATTTATTTATTTACAGTATTTATATTCTGCCCTTCTCACCCCACAGGGGACTCATGGCGGATTACAATGTACTAGGCCTGGGCAATCATGGTTCTAAATGGTTCTAAAGTATTTACAAAACTAATGTTCTGGTGGTGAACACTAGGTGGCGCTGGTGCTTTGCTTCTACAATGTTGCTAAAGTTCTGGTGGTGAACACTAGGTGGCGCTGGTGCTTCGCTTATACAGTGTTGCTAATGTTCTGGTGGTGGACACTAGGTGACGATGGTGCTTTGCTGCTACAATGTTGCTAAAGTTCTGGTGGTGTGTTGCTAACACACTAGGTGACGATGGTGCTTTGCTGCTACAATGTTGCTAAAGTTCTGGTGGTACAGTGTTGCTAAACATGTCAGAACTCTAACAAAACTTCCAACATTTCAATATAAATGGCAGTTCCTAATTGGTTCTGTCTTAAAAATCGTCAATAATGAAATAATAATGAAGTTTTGAAAGTTTTGTTAGAGTTCTGAAATGTTCACCACCAGAACTTTAGCAACACTGTGGAAGCAAAGCACCAGCGCCACCTAGTGTTCACCACCTGAACTTTAGTTTTGTAAGTACTTTAGAACCATTTAGAACCATGATTGCCCAGGCGTACAATGTACGTATATAATGGAAACATTCAATGCCATAGACACACAACATATATAGACAGACACTCAGAGGCTATTTAACATTCCAACTTCTGGCCACCAGGGGAGCTGTCACTTCCTCATTATTTGCATACTTCCTAGAGATTTTTATGGTCTTGTAAATCAGTTAAATTAGCCTCCCCACAAAGTGGTACCTAAATTTCCTACTTGACAGATGCAACTGTCTTTCGGGTTGCAAAGGTCAACAACAAGCTACACAATTTTAGTCGGGAGCTCACTCCGACCCGGGCTGACTTCGAACTCATGACCTTTCGGTCAGTAGTGATCTTAATGCAGTTGACTCCCAGTCAGCTGCACAACAGTCCCATACACGTATCACCTTTCTTTCCAGTGATGTCACAGAGGGCCACTTCACCCAGCAACAGCCTTTGTGGTACAAACATACAAACACACACCGACCTGCATATTTTGGCTATTACACATAGAGAGATAGAGAGATACATATACTGCAATGTGAGATGCTCCCTGCAGGAAAGACCTGAGCCACTCTCAAGGCTTCTTTTGGCCAAAGCCTTACCTGCATGGCCAAGACCAGCCGGATCAGGTCCACCACCACCTCTTCGTTGGCCAGTTCGATGCTGATGATAGCCAGCAGGGCGTAGATGGCCTCAAAGTGAACCCGGTTGTTGTTCTCCTCTTTGCAGATCAAATAAATGTGTCGGTAGAGATGCTGGGAATGCTGTGGGCAAAGCGGGAAGAAAGTAAGGGGTGCTCATTGGCTAGAACAGTGTTTCCCAACCAGTGTGCCATGGCACACTAGTGTGCCGTGAGCGATCATCAGGTATGCCGTGGGGAATTGGGACCTCCAATACCCTTTCTTCCCCCTCCTGCCGAACACTTTTTCTTCTCCATTCGGGCTCCCTTCTTCCCAGCCTCGCTCTGCTCGCTTTGCCTCGCTGTGCTCAGGGGAGAGTCTGTGCAGTAGCGCCCGCACGGGTCACGTCTTCCTCCCTCCCCCCTTCCCTCCTGAACACGCTCACGCTGCCCCCTCGGATCAAAATGGCGGTAGAAGCGGCAGTGTAGAAGAAAAAGTAAGTGTTCGGCAGGAGGGGGAAGAAAGGGCGCGAAGGGGGAGGGGGAGGAAGAGGTCTCTGTCGAAAGCTGGCATGGGCAAACTTGGACCTTCCAGATGTTTTGGACTCCAACTCCCTCCATTCCTAGCAGCCTCAGGCCTTTTTCCTTCCCCCTCAGCCACTTAAGCAGGAAAGGGCCTCCGGCTGTTAGGAATGGTGGGAGTTGAAGTCCAAAGCACCCAGAGGGCCGAAGTTTTCCCATGCCTGTTTTAGGGACATTAAAGTGGTGAGCCTCCTTCTAACATTGTGATTCTGGATAGAAAACAAACAACAACATAAACATGACATAGTTTGAGTCCACAGTGCTCTCTGGGTGTAGGTGAACTACAACTTCCAAACTCAAGGTCAATTCCTAAGCAAACCCTTTCAGTACTTTCTGTTGGTAATGAGAGTTCAATATGCCAAGTTTGGTTCAATTCCATTGTTGCAAGAGTTCAGGATGCTCTTTGATTGTGAGTTAATTATAAATCCCAAAAACTGTAACTCCCAAATGTCAAGGTCTATTTTCCCCAAACTCCATCTATGTTCACATTTGGGCATATTGAGTATTCATGCCAAGTTTGGTCCTGATCCAACATTGTTTGAGTCCACAGTGCTCTCTGGATATAGGTGAACTACAACTCCAAAACTCAACGTCAATGCCCACCAAACTCTTATAGCATTTTCTTTTGGTTATGGGAGTTCTGTGTGGGAAGTTTGTATCTTTCTGCCATTCCTGCCAGGATATCTATGTTGTGTTCATCGAAACAGGCCCAGGTTTCACACTGAGTGTATAAATACATTAAAAAACATATTAACTATATGTATTGCTGTGTTAGAGTGTCATTTTGTGTCATTTTGGTTGGTGGTGTGCCCCAGGATTTTGTAAATGTAAAAAATGTGCCGCGGCTCAAAAAGGTTTGAAAAACACTGGGCTAGAAGTATTTGAAGCAAGTCTGGATGTTATGCATGTGTCTTCAAGTGTCTGGTGGTCTTATAGCAACACATGGATTTTGTAGGTATTTTTTTAGGGAGGAAAGATTCAGAGGTGATGTTACCAGTCTCTTCCACCGAAAGAAATGTAATAAATAGAGCTTCCAGCACTTGGCCTTCATTGGAGGTCACCCATTGAAGTCTTCACCAGAATATAGGTGTATATTAGGCCTGGGCAATCATGGTTCTAAATGGTTCTAAAGTACTTACAAAACTAAAGTTCTGGTGGTGAACACTAGGTGGCGCTGGCGCTTTGCTTCTACAGTGTTGCTAAAGTTCTGGTGGTGAACACTAGGTGGCGCTGGTGCTTTGCTTCTACAGTGTTGCTAAAGTTCTGGTGGGGAACATTTCAGAACTCTAACAAAACTTTCAAAACTTAATTATTGTTTCTTTATTGCCGATTTTTAAGACAAAACCAATTAGGAATTGCCATTTATAACGAAATTTTAAAAGTTTTGTTAGAGTTCTGAAATGTTCCCCACCAGAACTTTAGCGACACTGTAGAAGCAAAGCACCAGCGCCACCTAGTGTTCACCACCAGAACTTTAGCAACACTGTAGAAGCAAAGCACCAGCGCCATCTAGTGTTCACCACCAGAACTTTAGTTTTATAAGTACTTTAGAACCATTTAGAACCATGATTGCCCAGGCTTATCAAGTATATACTGTACGTTACTTTTAAAGAATACTGTTTATTTTTGTCTCTTAAGAGCATGATTTCAAAGCAAATATATATTTAAGGGAGAGTAGATGTTTTGGGGGCAACTAAAAAGAACACTTCTAAAACTCTGCTGCTGTGTGTGTGTGTGTGTGTGTGTGTGTGTGTGTGTTTGTGACCAGTGGTTTTCCAAAAAGTTATGAATTTCATTTCCCAAACGTTTTCTAAAACTCTGTTGCATCGTATCCTTTGCAATTTTCCAAACCTTTTTCATGAAGACGGTGTCCTGACGGGAGCATTTGTCCACTTTGATCTTCAGGACGGAGATATCGCTGATGGTGCTGCAAAGAAAGGAAACCAAAAGTGGGGGGAAGGCCAGCAATGTGTGCAAGACTTATAGAAGTAAGGGGAGTTGTCAGGGGCAAGAAAAATCTACAATTGCATTAGAACAGGCATGGGCTTAAGCGGCCGAGGGGGCAAAGGAAAGGTAACAAATGAATCAAATTTGTGCCCCATTTCAACAAAATGTGAATATAAGATGGAATCTGTAGAAGACCTTTTGGACATGTTCATTAATTCGAATTCTGATCACGGCTTGTCTGTCCTATGTAGTATTTATTGTAGTCACACCTCAATACGTAAATCACATTTTTAGTACTACATGTAGTAAAATGTCTTAAGGTAATCACCTGACCTAACTCAAAAATGTTTAATTTTTATGGATTGTTTATAGCAGGGGCCTTTTCCACATGGGAAGTGCCATATTAAAGCTGGTTTTAACCTTGGGGTTTGAGGTTTTTTTGAACTGCCTTGTACACCACTTGTATGGAGTAAACTGTTTCACAAATAGATTCTTTGAAGTGTTTTGTTTTCAACTTCATTCTCTTTATCTTTATTTTTTTGCTGCAGCTGCTCCTATTTATCTTGGGAAAGGAAAGGGCCTGAGGCTGTTAGGAATTGTGGGAGTTGAAGTCCAAAACGCCTGGAGGGAAGGCCCAAGTTTGCCCATGCCTGCTCTACAGGGATGGTGCTCCTTTCATCCCTATGTCCTCACTGCAACCAATGAGGTCAGACCACATTACTATGCCTTGTTGACAGTGGGATATGCTGCCTGGGAGTCTCCATCTCTGGAGGTTTTAAACCAGAGGCTGGATGGCCATTTGATAGGAGGGCTTGGATTGTGTCTTCCTGCTTGGCACAGTGAGGTTGGCCTGGATGGCCTGTAGGGTCTCTTCTAATCGTGACTCTAATTACTAGGCCTGGGTAGGTTCGTCGGAATGCTCGTAAAATTGGAATGAATTCGGATTAAATTCACCTTTGAAGCTGTTTCGAAGCAATGTAAGCAACCCGGAAGTGAATTTGCCATTTCGAAACCAGTTTGAAGGCGGATGTGCTTCCCTCTGCATCAGAACTGGGGAGACAGCCGTATCCAAACTGGGTTAAATATGTGTGTCCGCCATTAACAAAGTCATTCCAAAATTTCGGAATTAATTCGGGAAATTCCAGAATTTTTCTGGAAAATTTCAGAAGTCATTCAAATTTGAAGTGCCAGTGCCCCCTACATCCGAAACAAGTTTTGAACTTGGGGGGGGAATCAAACAAGCCTACTAATTACATTGTCACTATGTTTGAATTGCCTATTGTTATCCCTGCTTTTCTGGAAATCTTTAGAGAAGCTAGATGTTTATCTGTCAGGCGGGGTTAAATTTATTTATTTATTTATTTATTTGCTGCATTTATATACTGTCCCTCTCAGCCCACAGACGACTCGGGACGGTTTACAGTTGGTACGAAGACCATAAAATACAATTTTAATATAATAAAACAATCGAATAATAAAACCATAATAGAGTCAATAAAATCAATAAAACCATGTATCATTAGGGTCTCATCATTAAAAACATTGTCTAATCACTGTTGGTGTTGTGTTTAATTTTGTGGGAGATTTAATAGTGTGTGTTTTAAAGCTGGCTATGTGACAATATGTGTGTTTCGAATGCTGTCCAGCATGGATCACAGAGTGTTTAAGTGTTCCTAGTGTGGACTGTAAAATGTGTCCCTGCTTCCTGATATGAGACCGGACTCTAGTCATCATTTTGGATTGATAACAGGAGACAGCAATTGCCCTTACTCTTCTGAGGATGTTACCAGAACGATCAGACGTGTTTGCTATGTGCTGCTGTATATAGTGTAAATAAACTATTTAATTGCTTTATGACTGCAATTCTTCAGTCCTTTTATCACCGTGGCCGTGCACGGACAATCACATCATCAAACCAATCCATTTCCTATGTCTGTTACACTGTATTTGCAAATATCTGCTCAGAAAGCCCAGTTTTAGCTCTCTTCCAAAATCTTAAAAGGGAGGAGGCCGATCTGATGTCCTTGGGGAGGGTGTTCCATAGCCGAGGGGGCCACCACTGAGAAGGCCCTGTCTCTCGTCCCCGCCAACCGTGCTTGTGACAAAGGCGAGACCGAGAGCAGGGCCTCCCCAGACAATCTTAAAGTCCTGGCAGGCTCATAAGGAGAGATGCGTTCGGACAGGTAAGTTGGGCCAGAACCGTTTAGGGCTTTATAGGCTAAAGGAAGCACTTTGAATTGTGCCCGGTAGCAGACCGGCAGCCAGTGGAGCTGGCACAACAGAGGAGTTGCATGCTCCCTGAGTGCCACTCCTGTTAATGCCGCCCGTTGGATCAATTGAAGCTTTGGGACAGTCTTCAAAATTGTCTTCCTGCATGGCAGAAGCGGGTTGGACTGGATGGCCTTTGGAGGCCCCTGCCAAATGTAGAAGAATCTGAGGATCTATGATTCTAAGCACAATGGTGCCACATTTGAATTGCCCATCTTGCTCTCTCTTCCAAGGGCCTTTAAACATAGGCCAGCTGGCCAGCTGTCGGGAGGGCTTGGATGGTGCCTTCCTACTTTGGTAGGAGGTTAGATTAGATATCCTCTATAACTCTTACAAAGGGTAGTCACCTGCCTCGTATTATACGGGATGTCCCGTATTTTTGCTCTGAATTTTGTGTCCCATATTTTCAGCTCCTGTCCCGTATTGACAGGACAGGACAGGTGGCAGCAGGAGGCAAGGCCGGTCCAGCAGTGAGCGCCACCGCACTGCCAGCACCTTCTCCGTGGCGCTTGCGCTCACTCGCTTGCCTCAAACTCACTCGCAGGCACGGCAGGGAGCAGAGCAGCCCCAGCAGCGGCACACCTGCCCGTCCACAGGTGGTGCCTTGCTGCACCGCCAGTCGAGTATCCACCTTCTTCCTGGCCTGCTCCCTGCTCTATGACAACCTCTGCTAAGGTCAGCCAATGAGGGCCGGCCACCATGGAGCGTGCGCACGGGAGAGAGGCGAGAGCAGCAGAGACACCACAAGGCTGAGCTGAGAGCAGGACGACACCGAGAGAGCAAGAGAGAGCCAGTTGCAACCCTACTCTTATGATTCGAAGCACAATGGCACCACACTTGAATTGCCTGTCTTGCTCTCTACAAAGCGTGGCTGGATCGCCATCGGGGGGGTTGGACTAGATGGTCTTTGCGGTTCCCTTCCAATCCCGGCCAGGTGTGCTGCCTCACCTGATGGTCTGGAACTTGGGCCTGTTCCCATGCCGGTCAATGAAGCTGATGAGGATCTGGAGGACAAAGAGACGGATTTCGGGGTCCTCCATCAAGGCAGCTGAAAGGAGCCGGTCCAAGAAAGAGCTGGGAAGGGCAGTCAGCATGTTGGAGCACTGGAAGCCAGTGGAAACCTGCAAGCAGAGCAGAATCCGGCTCTATTAGAGAGCAGCAGGTCATGGGAAAATATAGCTTGAGTCCCCTGATCGAAAAGGTTTGAGGACGCATCTGCACTGTAGAATTGATACAGTTCCGCACCATGTTGACAGCCCTGGGTCAATGCTATGGGGCCCTGGGAGTTGTAGTTTTGCACAGCTTTGAGCCTCCTCTGCCAAAGAGTGCTGGCGCCTCTCCAAACTACAGCTCCCAACATTCCACAGCAAGGAGCCTTGGGAGTTAAAGCGGTGTCAAACTGCATTATTTCCACAGTGTAGATAATAATAATAATAATAATTATTATTATTATTATTATTAATTCCACAGTGTAGATGCACCCCGGGATAATTGCTGGGTACCTGGAGAAGCGATTTCAGGAGCATGATCTGCGTCAACCGATTCCTGTTCTCCCTGTAAGAACAAAAAGGGAGGAAAGATTAAACTCCATCCAAGTCAAAGAAGAACCACAGAATTGAATTGAACCTGCTGAAACTCTTATAGCGTGCCTTTACCTTGCTGAATGAATGCAGTTGGACACCACTTTAACTGCCCTGGCTGAATGCCATGAGATCCTGGGAGTTATCGTTCTACAAGGTTCTTTAGCCTTCTCTGCCAAAGAGCGATGGGGCCTCACCAAACTATAAATCCCAGGGTTCTATTGCATTGAGTCATGGTAGGTTTTTATTTCCGCGTCAGGAGCAACTTGAGAAACGACAAGTCGCTTCTGGTGTGAGAGAATTGGCCGTCTAGAAGGATGTTGCCCAGGAGACGCCCGGATGTGTTACCATCCTGTGGCAGGCTTCTCTCATGTCCCTGCATGGGAAGCTGGAGCTGACAGATGGGAGCTCACCCTGCTCCCTGAATCTGAACCGCCAACCTTTCAGTCAGCAGTTCTGCCAGCACAAGGGTCTAATCCACTGCATCCCTGGGGGATCTAGTCATGGTAGTTAAAGTGGCATCAAACTGCATTAATTCTACAATGCAGATGCACCCACCTATGCAACCTAAGACATGCCCACTAGGTTCTAAATGGTTTTAAAGTACTTACAAAACTAAAGTTCTGGTGGTGAACACTAGGTGGCGCTGGTGCTTTGCTTCTACAGTATTGTTAAAGTTGTGGTGGTGAACACTAGGTGGCGCTGGTGCCTTGCTTCTACAGTGTTGCTAAAGTTCTGGTGGTGAACACTAGGTGGCGCTGTTGCCTTGCTTCTACAGTGTTGCTAAAGTTATGGTGGTGAACACTAGGTGGTGCTGGTGCTTTGCTTCTACAGTGTTGCTAAAGTTCTGGTGGTGAACACTAGGTGGCGATGGTGCCTTGCTTCTACAGTGTTACTAAAGTTCTGGTGGTGAACACTAGGTGGCGATGGTGCCTTGCTTCTACAGTGTTGCTAAAGTTCTGGTGGTGAACACTAGGTGGCGATAGTGCCTTGCTTCTACAGTGTTACTAAAGTTCTGGTGGTGAACACTAGGTGGCGATGGTGCCTTGCGTCTACAGTGTTACTAAAGTTCTGGTGGTGAAAACTAGGTGGCGATGGTGCCTTGCTTCTACAGTGTTACTAAAGTTCTGGTGGTGAACACTAGGTGGCGATAGTGCCTTGCTTCTACAGTGTTGCTAAAGTTCTGGTGGTGAACACTACGTGGCGATAGTGCCTTGCTTCTACAGTGTTGCTAAAGTTCTGGTGGTGAACACTAGGTGGCGATAGTGCCTTGCTTCTACAGTGTTGCTAAAGTTCTGGTGGTGAACACTAGGTGGCGATGGTGCCTTGCTTCTACAGTGTTGCTAAAGTTCTGGTGGTGAACACTAGGTAGCAATGGTGCCTTGCTTCTACAGTGTTGCTAAAGTTATGGTGGTGAACACTAGGTGGCACTGGTGCTTTGCTTCTACAGTGTTGCTAAAGTTCTGGTGGTGAACACTAGGTGGCGCTGGTGCTTTGCTTCTGCAGTGTTGCTAAAGTTCTGGTGGTGAACACTAGGTAGCAATGGTGCTTTGCTTCTACAGTGTTGCTAAAGTTCTGGTGGTGAACACTAGGTGGCGCTGGTGCTTTGCTTCTACAGTGTTGCTAAAGTTCTGGTGGTGAACACTAGGTGGCGCTGGTGCTTTGCTTCTACAGTGTTGCTAAAGTTCTGGTGGTGAACACTAGGTGGCGATAGTGCCTTGCTTCTACAGTGTTGCTAAAGTTCTGGTGGTGAACACTACGTGGCGATAGTGCCTTGCTTCTACAGTGTTGCTAAAGTTCTGGTGGTGAACACTAGGTGGCGATAGTGCCTTGCTTCTACAGTGTTGCTAAAGTTCTGGTGGTGAACACTAGGTGGCGATGGTGCCTTGCTTCTACAGTGTTGCTAAAGTTCTGGTGGTGAACACTAGGTAGCAATGGTGCCTTGCTTCTACAGTGTTGCTAAAGTTATGGTGGTGAACACTAGGTGGCACTGGTGCTTTGCTTCTACAGTGTTGCTAAAGTTCTGGTGGTGAACACTAGGTGGCGATAGTGCCTTGCTTCTACAGTGTTGCTAAAGTTCTGGTGGTGAACACTAGGTGGCGATAGTGCCTTGCTTCTACAGTGTTGCTAAAGTTCTGGTGGTGAACACTAGGTGGCGATAGTGCCTTGCTTCTACAGTGTTGCTAAAGTTCTGGTGGTGAACACTACGTGGCGATAGTGCCTTGCTTCTACAGTGTTGCTAAAGTTCTGGTGGTGAACACTAGGTGGCGATAGTGCCTTGCTTCTACAGTGTTGCTAAAGTTCTGGTGGTGAACACTAGGTGGCGATGGTGCCTTGCTTCTACAGTGTTGCTAAAGTTCTGGTGGTGAACACTAGGTAGCAATGGTGCCTTGCTTCACAGTGTCGCTAAAGTTCTGGTGTTGAACACTAGGTCGCACTGGTGCTTTGCTTCTACAGTGTTGCTAAAGTTCTGGTGGTGAACACTAGGTGGCGCTGGTGCTTTGCTTCTGCAGTGTTGCTAAAGTTCTGGTGGTGAACACTAGGTAGCACTGGTGCTATGCTTTTACAGTGTTGCTAAAGTTCTGGTGGTGAACACTAGGTGGGCGCTGGTGCTTTGCTTCTACAGTGTTGCTAAAGTTCTGGTGGTGAACACTAGGTGGCGCTGGTGCTTTGCTTCTACAGTGTTGCTAAAGTTCTGGTGGTGAACATTTCAGAACTCTAACAAAACTTTCAAAATTTCGTTATAAATGGCAGTTCCTAATTGGTTCTGTCTTTAAAATCACCAATAATGAAATAATGAAGTTTGAAAAGTTTACTTAGAGTTCTGAAATGTTCACCACCAGAACTTTAGCAACACTGTAGAAGCAAAGCACCAGCGCCACCTAGTGTTCACCACAGAACAGAAGTGTTCACCACCAGAACTTTAGTTTTGTAAGTACTTTAGAACCATTTAGAACCATCATTGCCCAGGCCTAGTGCCCACACAATGGCCAAAAAGTTTGACTTCAGTGGACTCTTTCCCGTGATCGGAGGATTACAATTTATCATTAGTACTACAAAAGGAGTCTTTGTTATTCTAAATTCAAAACAATGTATTTGTGATGGGTTTCCCCCGGATGTTGGAATATTTGCAAAGACATAATACGATATCTTGGGAGATGGGATGACACAACATTTAAATTTCCATATAAATTTTGCACAAATATCCTGATTGCAACCTTTCAATGACTCTTTGTGTATGAATCGAACGTTGAGTACATCAAAGCATCGGAAAGAAAAGACGGATTTCAGAATATTTAGGTTTTGGAATTACAGCTAAGAGATGCTCGATATTTACAGACATAGCGTAAAAACAAATTCAGCTACTATTTAGCAAAAAGTCTGAATATACCTAATAATGATGAGGATGGGCACCTTTTTTGGAATCTGCTTTTTTAAAAAAAGCATTGCAACAAAGGAGGCAATTCTCCTTAAAAGCAAGATATAGGGCGATTCTTTACTCTTTGCATTTTGATATTCAAATGTACACAAACTTTGTTTCATGCACAAAGTATGATGCATGAAATGACCTTCAGGGTATGTGTGTATGTATATGCCATATATGTGTATGTATGTATGTATGTATGTATATATGTGTATATGTGTATATATATAGATAGACAGACAGGCAGACAGATAGAGGTTGTGTTTAGACTTGAGGCCTTATCTCCAAGATATTTCTTTATGTATATAAAGTGCACGTGTGTATATGTATATGTGTATGTATATGTGTATGTATATGTATAGACATGTATATATATATATACATGTGTATGTGTATGTATATATGTATGTATATGTGTATATATGTATATACAGCTATACATGTATACATATGCACATATGTAGATAGATAGATAGATAGATAGATAGATAGATAGATAGAGGTTGTGTTTAGACTTGAGGCCTTATCTCCAAGATATTTCTTTATGTATATAAAGTGCACGTGTGTATATGTATATGTGTATGTATATGTGTATGTATATGTATAGACATGTATATATATATATACATGTGTATGTGTATGTATATATGTATGTATATGTGTATATATGTATATACAGCTATACATGTATACATATGCACATATGTAGATAGATAGATAGATAGATAGATAGATAGATAGATAGAGGTTGTGTTTAGACTTGAGGCCTTATCTCCAAGATATTTCTTTATGTATATATGTATATATGCATATGTATATATGTACAGTATGTGCCATATATATGTTTGTGTATATGTATGTATGTGTATATGTATGTATATAGATAGATAGAGGTTGTGTTTAGACTTGAGGCCTTATCTCCAAGATATTTCTTTATGTATATATGTATATGCCATATATATGTGTGTGTATATGTATGTATATAGGTGTATATGTGTATATACATTTATACACATGTATATATGTATACATATGTACATATGTGGATAGATAGATAGATGATAGATAGAGGTTGTGTTTAGACTTGAGGCCTTATCTCCAAGGTATTTCTTTATGTATAAATGTATATGCCATATATATGTGTGTGTGTATTTGTATGTATATATGTATATACATGTACAGGGGCGGTCCTACAAGGTAGGCCAAGTAGGCGGCCGCCTAGGGCGCCATCTGGGAAGGGGGCGCCATCCTGGCCGCATGGGGCACCATCCTGGCCCTGCCGATGTTCCTCAGGCAGCGCCGCAGCTGCCTGCTTTTGGGCCCCGGCCTTGTGTGTTCCGACGCCGCTTCTGGGCATGCGCGGAGGTTTTTGCGCAGGGGCAGTTGCTCCAGAGCTGAAGTTGGCGCAGGAGCAACTGCACATCCGCGAAACCCTCCGCACATGCCCAGTAGCTCCCTTGCGCAGAAGCCTGTAAGCAAAGCAGGCAGGAGTGCTTCCCTCTCCTTTTGTCTCCGCCTTGCGTTTATGGGAAGGAGAAAAGAATCAGTGAAGGAAGTGTAAGTGAAGGAATGAATGAAGGGCTTTCCTCCTCCTCCTCTGTGACCTCTTCTCTCCCTCCTTCCTTTCTTCGGCACTATTTCTGTCTAGATCTGAGGGGCCTGAGGCTATGAGGAGTTGTGGGAGTTGGAGTCCAAATCACCTAGAGGGAGGGAGGGAGGGCCCAAGTTTGCCCAGGCCGCGCTGCCTGTATTCGACCCCATTTGAACATTTTGGCTGTTTTTCTATTTAAATTTACATTGGGATCCTAATTTTGGACTTATGGGAGACTCCTATGAATTATGAGACGGGTGGTAGGTAATATATTCTGATTTTGATGCATTTACATTGCTTTTCTTGTTGATTATTATACAGTTCTGCTTAATATTGTCATACAATATAATAAAAATACAATATAATAATAGAATAATGATATATTTTATATTACATGTAATATTACAAACAATATTGCAGTATAGTGGTATTGTACAAAATAGTAATATATAATATTTTATTTTACTTTATTTTGGGTTATTTGAGTTTTATAGGAGTCATGAAAATATTTAGTAGAGGATAATTTTATTGAAATAAATAATTTTATTGTTTTATAATAATAATATAATAGAATGTTATATTGTATTATAATGTCAATATATTATAATTATATTGTAATGTAGTATAATATAATTATGATATAATATAGTATGAGTATGGTATAATATATTGTATATACATTGATACAATATAATACTACTAATGGTATTGTGATATTATAATTGTATATTTGTTTTACATGGGGGCAAAATAATGTTTTTTTGGGGGCACCAAAATAATGTTCGCCTACCATTTAAAATTACCTGAGACCGCCCCTGTACATGTATATATGTATACATATGTACATATGTACATATTTGATAGATAGATAGAGAGATAGATAGATAGATAGATAGAAGTTGTGTTTAGACTTGAGGCCTTATCTCCAAGGTATTTCATTATGTCTACGCAAATATTCTGAAGTCCACAATACTTCTGCTCCTAAACATTTTGGGTAAGGGAGGCTCCATCTATTCTGGCAAATCAAGCCTTACCTCTCCTTAGAAGCTGAGATGATTAAACAAAGGGAACATCCACACTGTAGAATAAATGCAGTTTGACACCACTTTAAACTGCCACGACTCAGTGCTATGGAAGCCTGGGATTTCTAGTTTGGTGGGCAGAGAAGCTTAAGTCTTTCTCAAACCACAACTCTCAGGATTCCATTGGCATAGAGCAAAGGGCAGTTCAAGTGGTGACAAACTGTGATAATTCTGCAGTGTAGATGCACCCATGATCTCTTACCAGTGAGAAGTTTTCAGAGATTGCTGGACTAAAGTCCTTATTATCCCCAACCTTGCAACTGAGAGCCAACGTTTATCAGCATCGTGGGAGTTGTAGTTCACTGGATGGCTGGAGGCTGCTGAGTTCTGTTTGTATATGCAGCACAATTGGTGCTTCACATGTCACTTTAGCTGACACGCGTCCCTCCTACAGGATCCCAGGAAATATAGTTTAGGATGGGCCTTGGGATTGGTAGCAAATCTCTCTGAGCTCCACAGCAATTTCTAAGTCCTTCATGAAACTACAAACTATTGCACACTGTGGATACATTCAAGGTATGCCTCCAAACTATAGAATTAATGCAATTTGACATCATTTCAACTGCCTATGGAGTTGTATCTTGGTGAGGCACAGAGAAAGCTAATGTAGTTTGTCAAACTACAACTCCCAAGATTCTATAGCAGTTAAAGTCGGGTCAAACTGCATTACTTCTACTGTGTAGAGACGCCCTAAGTCTTTCTTTCTTTGGCTGCTTGTTTTTTCCCCCCGCCCTTGTCAAACTACAACTCCCATGATTCCATGGCTGTTAAAGTGATGCCAAACTGCATAAAGTCTGTGGCTCAATGCTGCAGTGTCCGGAGAGTTGTAGTTTTGCATCACCTTTATGGCCTTCTCTGCCGTAGCGTGAGTCATACTACAACTCCCAGGATCCCACAGCATTGAGTCACAAGCAGTTAAAGCCGTGTCAGGTAGGCTACAATGGAGATGCACCCCAAATGGGATCAAAGTGGTACATATCTCTGCGCCATGCAACCCTGCGAAGCGACAAAAAAAATAAGGTAAGCTTCCATATCATTCAGATTAAGGGAGAGGAAGGGAAATAATAATAAAAGAGGTGAGGTTGAATGCAAAGAGGAGTCCGGTCAGTAAAGAAAGAAAGGAAGGGGTGGAAAACGGGATGGAGAGAAGGAAAGAAGGAAGGAAGGCAATTGATCAATCCTCACCCAGCTTTGCCCCCCAGGTCTAGCGGGTGGTGCAGCGACGGGAGAGGGACCTTGCTCATGATAAAGAGCATGACCTCCGACCGCTGATAGGTAGGCAAGGTGCTGGCAAAGGAACCTGGGGAGAGACAGACAGACAGAGCGGCACAAGAGAGAGAGAGAGCATGCGAGAGCGCCCGTCAGAGGGGGAGGCAAAGGGGGCGCCCCAAGAGACAAAGGAGGGGGGGCTCTTTCCAAGCAGGAGACGGACAGAGGCGGGCATCCCTCCCAGACCACCCCCCCCAAAGGATTATTATAATATTTATTTTTATGCGCTTGCAGGCCCGGATTAAGACCTTTTTGCGCCCTAGGCCACACTTTGAAATTCCGCCCCATTTCGCGCGCCGCCACTCGGGCCCTGCCCCCGGAGGGAGTGACAGCGGGCGTGGATGGCGCGCAGGCTCAGAAGCACACAAAGATCGACGTTTTAAAAAACAAATTTAAATTAAATTGGGGGGGTCCGGATCTAGCCCCCCCCTCGGCTGCGGCCCTAGGCCGTGGCCTAGTGTGGCCTTATGGGTGATCCGGGCCTGTGCACTTGTGGGTGCAGGAAGGATGAAAGGCATTTGGGGTGCCACGGCATCTATTATTATTATTATTGCCATAATTATATTATTATCATCATATTATTATCAGTCTTCTTCACTACTACTACTTCTACTACGACTTCTTTGTTTTGGTTTTATGGAGTCCTCTGAGGCCAGGTATGGATGAAATAATACATTTTGGTGTGCCATGGCTTCTATTATCATCATCATTACTACCTTCATCATTATATTATTGTATGATATTATCATCAATCTTCATCATTACTACTACTACTACAGCTATTATTTTACTTTGGTTTTATGCAGGCCAGGTATGGATGAAATAATACATTTTGGTGTGCTATGGCTTCTACTATCATCATCATTACCATCTTCATCATTATATTATTATTGTATAATATTATCATCAATCTTCATCATTACTACTACTACAACTATTATTTTACTTTGGTTTTATGCAGGCCAGGTACGGATGAAATAATACATTTTGGTGTGCTATGGCTTCTACTATCATCATCATCATATATTGTCAAAGGCTTTCATGGCCAGAATCACTGGGTTGTTGTAGGTTTTTCGGGCTATACGGCCATGTTCTAGAATCATTCCCTCCTGACGTTTTGCTTGCATCTATGGCAGGCATCCTCAGAGGTTGTGAAATTTAGCACAGTGGTAACAACAGCTGCTAAAAGATCTTTTCAACCGAACGTTACAGGTTCGAGACCCCGGGCTGGCTTGGGCCTCTGTTTACCTAAGCAGTCGAAAAACAAGCCTAGCTGTGAGTAGAGAAATTAGAGACCGCTTTGCAGGGGAGGACTTTTATAACGCCAATAAATAAGGAAGACCGATTGACTAACAGGCTGGCAAGCTCTTCGTCATAGGAGGATGACGCAACAGCACCCCCTGTGGCGCAATGGAGCAACAACACCAGTGACACAAC
Organism: Anolis apletophallus; assembly: GCA_030556195.1. Classification (NCBI taxonomy): domain Eukaryota; kingdom Metazoa; phylum Chordata; class Lepidosauria; order Squamata; family Anolidae; genus Anolis; species Anolis apletophallus. Next base: position 5,634,117 of record JARBWK010000003.1, on the reverse strand, counting down.
TGGAGAGAAACAGGAAAGGAACCTGTGGCTCAACTGGAAGACCCTCCTACTGTATATGTTGCATGTCCTGTATGTCAAATACAAAAGTTATGACGTAAATGCGGAAGTGTTTTTTTTCTTTTTATAAAGCCTTTCCGCGCCGGGCGGAATGAAAAAAGTAAATAATAAAGAGTATATTAAAGTTCCATAAGCTCCGCAACACAGCCACTGTGGGTATACGTCATAGCCTTGCACGATTTGAGCACAGCGAGACATCGTGAGACCAGGATACTACAGGGCACAGTGCCACGCGGTAGCACGCAAGGACTGTGCATAAGGAAGAACACTTCCGCATGACGTCATTATCCTACGCGATGTGAGTAAAAGGAGAACTCCTGTCTTAATATCGCGAGAACAGGAAACAACACGGGATTTTCCCGCGACACATAGAACATTATAAACTTACCTTCTCCGACTATTTGAACACCCAGCTTATATCGTTATATTGTGTGCGTAATGTATTGTGTGACATTACAGATTATTTTCACATACAGTCCATACTAGCACCATAAGGTTTTCATGTACCATATACTGGAGCGTTTGATAATTTAATGTTTACTTTTGTTGATGTTGATAAAGTGCTTATAGCACCATCTAGTGTCCATATTATTTATTGTTTTGGCTTTAGGAATATTCATTGTACATCATAACCTTCTTTCCCTGGCGTTTCTGCTTGCTTGCCATAGGGGCAGGTTTTTTTGTTTGTATCTCCTGACGTTTCACCTGCATCTATGGCAGGCACCCTCAGAGATTGTGAGGTCATATTTATTTATTATTTACATTATTTATACCCCACCCTTCTCACCCCGGGCGGGACACGACTCAGGGCAGCTGACAAGACAGCAATTCGATGCCATAGCACACAACCATAATACATACAACATTAGCAATAACAGTTAAAAATTTAAAACAATGTTCCGCCCACAAACCCACGTTAAAAAAACAGTACGCCATATTCTCATCTGTTAGCTTGCCAGTCCTATTCCAGTCCAAAGTGCTGCTTTCTGCTATTGTACTAAGGCCTGGTCCCATAGCGAAGATTTTATTTTTTTCCTAAATGAGAGGGATGGGGTCAATGGTATTTCACTTGGAAGCACATTCCACAGGCGGGGGGGCCACAGCTGAGAAGGCCCTGTCTCTAGTCCCCGCCAGCCGCAGTTGAGATGCTGACGGAAAAGAGAGCAGGGCCACCCCGGATGATCTTAGGGACATAGAGGGAGATGCATTCGGACAAGTAAGCTGGGCCAGAACCATATAGAGCTTTATAGGTCAAAACCAGCACTTTGAATTGAGCTCGGAAATGGACATGCAGCCAGTGGAGCTGACACAACAAGGGTTGGTATGTTCCCTGTATGTCGCTCCTTTTAGTAGTCTGGCTGCCGCCCATTGGACTTATTGCAGTTTCCAAACTGTCTTCAAAGTCAGCCCTATGTAGAGTGCATTGCAGTAATCTATTCGGGATGTGAGCGTGGACGACGGTAGTCAGATCAGACTTCCCAAGGTACGGGCACAGCCGCAAGTCCATTCAATGCCAATCAAGGTGGGCATTTGCAACATTCACGCCTCCAACAGGCAAGAGTTCTTCCAACCTGGACGTTTCATAGATATATAAACCCAGTTTCCAACAGACCTCACAACCTCTGAGGATGCCTGTCATAGATGTGGGCAAAACGTCAGGAGAGCAGGCTTCTGGAGCATGGCCATGTGTAATGAATTCCCTACATGGGAGGCTAGGAGAAGTCTGAAAATGTATTCTCAAAACATTGGCAGCCATTTTAGATTCTTATTTCCAAAAGGAGGCATGCCTAAAGAGCAGCCTGGAGGGAAATGAGGGGAGTTAGGATTGGCTGTTAGAGAGGGGGCGGAGCTTAACTTAGGAAAAGGAGGTGTTTTGAAATCTGACAGCAGTCTGGAGTTTGGGTGTCAGAGGAGAAGCAGAAGTAGAGAAGAGTTAGGGTTAGTTAGGGTTAGTAAGAAGCCTGAAAGTGGTCAGGTGGCTAGCAGAGTTAGCTGGCGAATAGAATCTACAGCTATCAGGGAGGATAGTGTGTAGAGATGTAGATAGATAGATCCAGAGTAGGACTATCTGTAGCAGTGTTAAGGTTTATTAGGCAGAGAGGAGATCCTGTCAGTAAACTCTTGGGGGGAGGGAGGAGTTGTACTTTGTAACGAAGATTTGTATCTCTAAACCAATAAGCTTATTAACTATTTTTGTGAGTTATCTTAAATAAACTTCAGTGTTTAGTTGTTCAAACAACTGCCTCACGTGTGCCTTTATTTATTTATTTGACTTATACACCACCACTCCCTACAGCTCGGGGCGGTTTACACAATTAAAATGAGAACACAGTATAAACAACAATTTAAACAGTAAATAAGATTATCTATTACAAGCATAACTAAATAAATAAATAAATAAATAAATATACCCAGCCAGTTTAAATTAAATCACGAATTTTAGTTTGTGTTCTGTGTATTTTAATATGTATTTTTGTTGAAATTATGTTATAATATGTGTATTTTATAGAATGTTTTTAGATTATTTTGTGTTTTCAGCAAGGTTGTAACCCACGTCGAGTCATGCGGTGGGGGGGGGGGGGAAGAAAATTATGATGATGATGATGATGATGATTATTATTATTATTATTATTATTATACTAACGGAGAAGGTTATAGAGTTGTGAGCCCTGCAGAAAAAAAACTATACTAAAGCAGTTTCAATCAATACATCTATTTGCCCAAAAGTATGTGAAAGAAAGAAAAAACCCTCTAAAACCCACAGAAGAATATAGACTCCGATGAAAATATTTACAGTCAGCCCCCTCCATTTGCAGGATTGACTTGTGCAGATTTAATTATTTGCAGATTTGATTAATGTGGTGCTTGCACGAAGGTCAAGGTCCTCCAACGCAACTCTACAGTCAACTTCTGCTGGAATAAAATTACCAAATTGGATCACAATATTCTCTTTAGGAATCTCTAAATCCTCCAGTGAGGTGGTTCTTAACCTGTGGGTCCCCAGATGTTTTGGACTAACAGCTGGCAATTCTATGGTCAACTTTTGCTGGTAGTTGAAAATATAAGAGTTGCACTAGAGGACCTAGAGAGCAATGGTTCCCAAACCTTTTTTTGACCAGGGACCACTTTGACCAGTGACTACTTTGTCCAGGGACCACTCCGAATAGGGACCACTCTCCAACATTAGTACCGAAAGTGTTATGAATCAGTTTTTGGTCAACTTTAGATTTGATTTGGCTATTTGGGATGCCGATTAAAAAATTGCATTGGATAGACCACATCAGCTCTAGTTTCTGATACAGAGCATATGCCATCCAGTAGTCGCCATCTGCTTGCCCACAGAAAACCGTATTTAATAAGCCTAGGGACTAGAAGAGGGTTTTGCAAGACCATTTGCTCTCGTTGCAATGGTGTAGTAACAGTGAAGCTGTGGACCATATTTTAGTTCTTGCGGACCATTGATGGTCCACGGACCACTGACCTAGAGCAGTGATTTTCAACCAGTGTGTCACGGAACACTAGTGTGCCGCAGAACACTAGTGTGCCGTGAGAGATCATCAGGTGTGCCGTGGGAAATTATTTTTGAACTTCATTCATATATAAACTATAAGGCGCATCTCTCCCTTTAAGAAATGGAACCATAGCACTCTCTCGTCACCTAAGAAGTGACGTGAGAATGCTATAGTCGCGCCATCTTGGATTCGCTCAGACGCGGCTAAGTAAACAAAGTGAGAGTTAGTGTTGCAGCTGTGCGTCAAGTGACAGTGGCAATTTGGGATTACAGCCCCAGGTTTCACACTAATTGAGTGTATAAATACATTAAAAAACATATTAACTATATGTATTACTGTGTTAGAGTGTAATTTTGTGTCATTTTGGTTGGTGGTGTGCCCCAGGATTGTGTAAATGTAAAAAATGTGCCACGGCTCAAAAAAGGTTGAAAATCACTGACCTAGAGAGTCTATTACACTATGTGGCGCAGCTGGCTGGTAGTCAGCTGCAATAAGGTCACTACTGACCGAAAGGTCATGAGTTCGAAGCCCGTCCGGGTCGGAGTGAGCTCCCGATCAAAATTGTGTAGTTTGTTGTCGACCTTTGCAGCCCGAAAGACAGTTGCATCTGTCAAGTAGGAAATTTAGTTACCACTTTGTGGGGAGGCTAATGTAACTGAATTATGCGGCCAGGAAATATGCAAAGAATGAGGAAGCGACAGCTCCTCTGATGGCCAGAAGCTGGAATGTTAAATAGCCTCTGAGTGTCTGTCTATATATGTTGTGTGTCTATGGCATTGAATTTTTGTCATTTATATGTACATTGTAATCTGCCCTGAGTCCCCTGCAGGGTGAGAAGGGCGGAATATAAATACTGTAAATAAATAAATATGTAACACAATATTTGTTTCTGGGTGGTCTACATCATTTCCTAACTGGGTCTATCATAAAAATGTGGGATAGGTTTATTAAACAGCAAAAACATTATTTTTGCGGGACATCCTGCAACATATTTTGCTCCAATTTTTCAATGAGTCTCAACCAATTCAACCTTGTTTGTGGCAGCCACAAAAACAAAGTTTCTGGAGTAGAACAACTATTTTCAAAGGCAGTGCTGCACAATTAAAGGGGAAGTAATACTTTCAAACCAGGAACAGATTTTTTTCAAATTTTGTTGTATAGTGTTGTTGTTATTTACCCAGCTTTTTCACTCCAAAACAGAGACGCAATAAAACCGATGCAATACAAGTTTTGAAAACTCCAAAGCACACAAACACTAAACTAAACAAACACTAAAATAGAATTAAATATTAATGGTATTTATAAAATCTGTTAAAAACTCTTTAAACGTGTTAGAGAAATGGTCCCTTGGTCTATAAAATGGCAAGTTTATACCGTGTTTCCCCGATAGTATGACACCCCCGATAGTAAGACATATCGGGGGTTTCAGGGGGGTCGGCTAATATAAGCCGTACCTTCTTTCTCCCTCCTTCACACTGAGTGAGCGAAGGAAGGAGGGGAAAGGAGAAGGAGCAAGAGGCGGGCGAAGCGGCGCGTCGCGTCACAGCCAGGCCTCTGACGCGACGCCGCTTCGCCCCGCCTCTTGCTCCTTCTCCTTTCCCCCTCCCTTCCTTCGTTCACTCGAATGGACGAAGGAAGGGAGGGGGAAAGAAGGAGCAAGAGGCGTGGCGGCGGGGTACGTCTTACTTTATACGCTGTCTTACTTTCGGGGAAACACGGTAGTAATGAGTTTTCCAATTTTTTGTGCACCCCAAACCCAAGCAAACATGGAGGGCTGACTGTACCTGCATGCCTGGAAAAAGATTGTGAGACAGACTGATGAGAGGATAGAACGGCTACTGTTTTGGGTTCTAATTTCTCCGCTCCACTGATAATACAATCAATCACAGGAGAGAAGATCGGACAGAAAGGAGTCCCAGGAATGCCCCATGTTACCGGTGGTCTTGATGACGGCCTCCTGGAACATACGCTCCTCATGCTCCCTGATGATTTTGGGGGCCCCTGCGACCATGACACAGTCATAGCTTCCTGTCAAGGCATAGTCGATGCTCAGGCGCAGCTGGCGTAGGAGCGTGTTGAAGACCTCAAGGACCGTCGGCCCTAATGGAGGGAAGGGACATATTTGGGGTTTCATTAAAAAAACATGGCATTATCATCACCTTTCCTCAAAGACTAGGAGGTGCATCTACTACACTAGGCATGGGCAAAATTTGGCCCTCCCTCCATGTGTTTTAGACTCCCACAATTCCTAACAACCAGAAGGATTTTGAGGGTCTAGATAGGCTCATACAGAGAGATACAAATTAAAGGTCAGTTGGGAGATAGGAGTGGGCTAGATCAGTGTTTCCCAACCAGTGTGCCGCACCACACTAGTGTGCCGTGAGCGATCATCAGGTGTGCCGTGGGTAATTGGAACCTCCAATACCCTTTCTTCCCCCTTCTGCCGAACACTTACTTTTTCTTCTCCACTCGGGCTCCCTTCTTCCCAGCCTCACTCTGCTGCTTCTGCCGCCATTTTGATCCGAGGGGGCAGCGTGAGCGTGTTCAGGAGGAGAGGAGGGAGGGAGGAAGACGTGACCCGTGCAAGCGTTACTTCGCAGACTCGCCCCACGTCTTCCTCCCTCCCCCCTCCCCTCCTGAACGTGAGCAAAGCGAGGCAAAGCGAGCAGAGCGATGCTGGGAAGAAGGGATCCCTAATGGAGAAGAAAAAGTAAGTGCTCAGCAGGAGGGGGAAGAAAGGGCGCGAAGGGGGAGGGGTGGCATGGGCAAACTTGGACCTTCCAGGTGTTTTGGACTCCAACTCCCACCATTCCTCGCAGCCTCAGGCCCTTTTCCTTCCCCCCCCCCCCTCAGCCACTTAAGCAGGAAAGGGCCTCAGGCTGTTAGGAATGGTGGGAGTTGGAGTCCAAAGCACCCAGAGGGCTGAAGTTTTCCCATGCCTGTTTTAGGGACCTTAAAGTGGTGAGCCTCCTTCCAACATTGTGATTCTGGATAGAAAACAAACAACAACATAACATAACATGGTTTGAGTCCACAGCGCTCTCTGGGTGTAGGTGAACTACAACTTCCAAACTCAAGGTCAATTCCCAAGCAAACCCTTTCAGTACTTTCTGTTGGTAATGAGAGTTCAATAGGCCAAGTTTGGTTCAATTCCATTGTTGCAAGAGTTCAGGATGCTCTTCGATTGTGTGTTAACTATAAATCCCAGAAACTGTAACTCCCAAATGGCAAGGTCTATTTTCCCCAAACTACATCTGTGTTCACATTTGGGCATATTGAGTATTCATGCCCCATTTGGTCCTGATCCAACGTTGTTTGAGTCCACAGTGCTCTCTGGATATAGGTTAACTAAAACTCCAAAACTCAAGGTCAATACCTGCCAAACTCTTGGTTATGGGAGTTCTGTGTGGGAAGTTTGATTCCATTCCATCATTGGTGGAGTTCAGAATGCTCTTTGATTGCGGGTGAACTATAACTCCCAGCTGTTGAGTAAGACCTTTGTGTGTGCCTTTCTGCCATTCCTGCCAGGATATCTATGTTGTGTTCATCGAAACAGGCCCAGGTTTCACACTGAGTGTATAAATACATTTAAAAACATATTAACTACATGTATTACTGTGTTAGAGTGTCATTTTGTGTCATTTTGGTTGGTGGTGTGCCCCAGGATTTTGTAAATGTAAAAAATGTGCCGCGGCTCAAAAAAGATTGGGAAACACTGGTCTAGAGTACAGCTCCCATGTTCCTTGTCATGGCCATCAGTCTGTCTGGTTTGGCTCAGCAGTTACTTGGGTCAAGTCAACAGCACAGGATGACTCTTCGAAGCCAGCCCGGGTCGGAGTGAGTTCCCGACCAAAATTGTGTAGCTTGCTGTGGACCTTTGCAGCCCGAAAGACAGTTGCTTCTGTCAAGTAGGAAATTTAGGTACCACTTTGTGGGGAGGCTAATGTAACTGAATTACGAGGCCATAAAAATCTCCAGGAAGTATACAAAAAATGAGGAAGCAACAGCTTCCCTGGTGGCCAGAAGCTGGAATGTTAAATAGCCTCTGAGTGTCTGTCTATATATGTTGTGTGTCTATGGCATTGATTTTTTGCTATTTATATGTACATTGTAATCTGCCCTGAGTCCCCTGCGGGATGAGAAGGGCGGAATATACTGTAAATACTGTAAATAAATAAATAAATATGTAACACAATATTTGTTTCTGGGTGGTCTACATCATTTCTATCTGAGTCTACCATAAAAACGTGGGAAAGGTTTATTAAACAGCAAAACCATTATTTTTGCAGGACAAAACCTTGATATTCTGGGTTACATGGCTTTGTAGAAGGGCCCTCCGTCATGAACTCTTGTATTGCAACCTCAACTACTCTTTGTTCTTGCTGCTGAACTGGATTTGTAGTACCCTCAGACTGTTGACCTTGATTTGAGTTACTCCAACTGTGTGCTGCAATCCTGTTTTGTTAGCCAGACCTTTGGAAGAACCAAGGCTTTACTCTGGCAAATCCTGTATTTGTTTGATAAATCTCAGCCCTTGTTACTGGGCGAGTCCTGGCACATGACATTTCTGCAACCAGGTGTAGCACTTCTCTCAGTTCCACCACACGTAACAGGCATGGGTTTACACGTCTTTAGACTGAGCAATTGAGGGCCCTTGGCCTTTCTCAGCCATCTGGGCAAGCCCGGATTAACTCCTACTGGCGCCCTAGGCCACACTTTGGAAGCCCCGCCTCCGGGGCCGCTGCTGGGCATGCGCGGCAGCGGCCCCGGGGGCGGGGCTTCCCTCCGTCTCTTCCTCCTCCTTGCCGTGACCGCCTTCCTGGGAGGGAAGCCCCGCCCCCGGGGCTGCTGGCAGGCATGCGTGCACAGCAGGAGGGCGCCTCTGCCTCCTCCGCCATGTTCCTGGGTGCCGCGCATGGCCAGCAGCGGTCCTGGGGGCTTCCCTTCCTTCCTCCTCCTGAGGAGGAGGAGGAAAGAAGGGAAGCCCCCGGGGCCTCTGCCAACCATGCTTCCCTCCGCCTCATCCTCCTCACACCCTTCTTCCTTGACAAGGGGCCGGGGGCAATGGTGAGGGGGGGCATTCTCTCCACCCCCGCCCCCTCGCAGCGCCCTCCCTTCACCCTCCCCCGAGAGAGAGAGAGAGTCATCATGCTGCACGTTGCAGTTTTGTTTGAACAAATTTTTTTGGTCCTTGATCTGGCGCCCCCTTGGCCTGCACCCATAGGCCATGGCCTAGTGTGGCCTTATGGGTAATCCGGGCCTGCATCTGGGTTCCTTTATCACCTCCGCCCCCAGCCGTTGTATCCAATATCAGAGGGACAGTGAATCTACCCCATGTTTTAACCCTGGCTTTAAAGGGGGCTCTCCAAGGTGCTGAAGTCCATCTCCACAACATTCAGCACCTTGGAGAGCTCATTCGAAGGCATCCAAAGCTTGGAGCAGGTTCACTGCCCCGTAGGCATGGAGATCCACAGACTTGCCCTCTTGTATTTCCTACCAACTGATCCGGAAGCTGCGATGATGGCCGCTTCGGACAGGACTTCCACGATCCCAGCTCGGACAGTTGCAGCATTTTTGCTGTTGGCATCTAAGTGGCTCAGCAATTGCTGGATCACCAAATGGGAGTGTTGGGGCTGGAAGGAAAAGACCGAGAAAACAGCAGAGACATGACTATTTTTAAAAGGTAAAGTGGGGATCCAAGATGGTTGAGTTGTCATAAAATAAGAATTAAAGATTCAACTGTATCTATTTTAGTGAGCCTAACAAGCTCCATCTTGACCATAGTTGAAATCTCACCCACAGCCTATATCGTTTGATGAGCTCTGTCATTTGTATTTTGCTAGAAATAATAATAATAATAATAATAATAATAGATTTCTTACCCACCTCGCCTCGTGGCTCAAACATTGCAAAAATTGTATGAACATGGATATTACAATGTAGTTCTGTAAAATTTTACAGATTAAAATGTATTTCTATAAGAATTAATATTAAATACTAGGGCTGGTTCCGAAGGCAAAAAAGTTTCAATTTCGGAATCGGACGTTGATTTCGTTCCAAAATCGGGTGTGATTGACTTCTGAATTTTTTGAAATTTTTTTTTGCAATTGATTTGGATGTATTTCCGAAATTCAGAAGTATTTCCGAAATTCGGAAGTCTTCAGAAGTCTTCAAAAATGGCATCCGCTTTAAAAAAAAAGGGCAAAAAAATCAGCAGAAGGGAGAATCAGCTGTTTAGTCATCAGCCAATGAGCAATCAGCAATAACATTCGGAAATGACATCCGAAATTCAGAATTCCTATTGGGAGGGCTGCTCTCGAAATTGCTTCAAAAGTTGGAAGTAGGCAAAAAACTTCCAAAATTCGGAAGTATCTGAAATTCGGAAACAGACCTATTAAATACACAGGACAGAGATCAAACACACCGGACACGAATTCATGCTTAAAACTGGCTGTAAATGCTATAAATCAGGGCTGCCCAGGAAGTCAATCACGATCGACCAGTCGATCCCAGGACCGAAGGAGGTCTATCCCAGCTGGATGGGGTGCTTCCCAGAGGGGGGTGGAACCAGGCCGCGCCAAGCTCCGCCCCCTCCCCGGCTTTGGCACTCCCAGCAGCTGCTCCAGGTTTGTGGAGGGCAGGGCCAAGCCAGCCTTGTGCTAGCTATGCCACCCCGGGCTTGGCTTTGCCATCCTCAAGCCTGGCGAAGCTGCTGGGAGCTCCAAAGCCAGAGGGGAGGGGCGGGGCTTGGCACAGCCTGGCTCCACCCCCCTCTGGCCAAGCCCCACCCCACCCCCGCCCCTCTCCAGCCTTGAGGAGGTAGGTAGATCTTTCTGACTTGGTTTTAATATAAGTAGCTCGCATGCTGAAAAAGTGTGGGCACCCCTGCTATAAATAATGCTTATATCCAGTTCTAGAAGCTAAGAATATCCTCTTAAACAACAAACAAGTCTGTAATGGTCCCATAGACCTCAGATAGGGATTAATCTTGAATGAATTACAGTTTACTCATGTGTACTTTGCGTAACTTTGAATTTCTACCAAATGCTGATACTTCAGACCTACCACCACGTACTTGAGTATGCCCAAGTATTACTAAACATAGTTTTTTTTACACAGAGTACAGAAAATAAACAAGATGAAATTGAACTCTTAAACACAATGATATGATATAATAGGCATCACTGAAACCTCATGGGTCTCATAAATGGAATTTAGAAATAGAGAGGTATAACCTAGTTGGGAGAAATAGATCAAACAGAAAATGAGGAGGATTTGCATTGTATATCTAGGACAGTGTTTCTCAACCTGGGGATCGGGACCCCTGAGGCGGTTTCAAAGTAGTCGCCAAAAACTATCAGAAAACATATATTTCTAACGGTCTTGGAACCCCTTTGGCAGAGAAGGATGAAGATCTTGCCGCCTATCCTTCTTGTCATTTTTGGAAACAGCTGGCGAATCCTCCTACCAAAAGCCCTCTTCCAATGTGATTGGCTGGCCTCTCACATTGGGGAGGGCTGTTTCTGATACTCCAAGTGGGGAGGGGAGAGCAAGCGTGGTTGGCGCATGGCAGTATGGTGCGCATGTACGGGCCCTTGTGTGCAAGGCTGGAAGGTTTGCACCAGTGAGTCCCTTCAAGGTATGGTAGTTCTGTGTGGGAAGTTCGACCCAATTATATCATCGGTGAGGTTCAGAATGCTCTTTGATTGTAGGTGAACTATAAATCCCAGCAACTACAACTTCCAAATGTCAAGATCTATTTTCCCCAAACTCCACTAGTGTTCACATCTGGGCATATTGAGAATTTGTGTCCAGATCCATCATTGTTTGAGTCCACGGTGCTCTCTGGATATAGGTGAACTACAATTCCAAAACTCAAAGTCAATGCCCAGTATTTTCTGTTGGTCATGGGAGTTCTGCGCACCAAGTTTGGCCCAATTTTATCGTTGGTGGAGTTCAGAATGATCTTTAATTGTAGGGGTAACTATAAATTCCAGCAACTACAACTCCCAAATGACAAAATCAACCCCCCCCCCCCCCCCGCCAACCCCACTAGTGTTTTATGTTTGGGGGTCACCACAACAAGAGGAACTGCATTAAGAGGTCACAGCTTTAGGAAGGCTGAGAAACACTGATCTAGGATGTTTATATCTGTGAGGAGGTCCAGGTATTAATCCTGGTAGCTGGATGGAGAGCTCCTGGGTAAAAATTAGGCCTGGGCAATCATGGTTCTAAATGGTTCTAAAGTACTTATAAAACTAAAGTTCTGGTGGTGAACACTAGGTGGCGCTGGTGCTTTGCTTCTACAGTGTTGCTAAAGTTCTGGTGGTGAACACTAGGTGGCGCTGGTGCTTTGTTTCTACAGTGTTTCTAAAGTTCTGGTGGTGAACACTAGGTGGCGCTGGTGCTTTGCTTCTACAGTGTTTCTAAAGTTCTGGTGGTGAACACTAGGTGGCGCTGGTGCTTTGCTTCTACAGTGTTGCTAAAGTTCTGGTGGTGAACACTAGGTGGCGCTGGTGCTTTGTTTCTACAGCGTTGCTAAAGTTCTAGTGGTGAACACTAGATGGCGCTGGTGCTTTGCTTCTACAGTGTTTTTAAAGTTGTGGTGGTGAACACTAGGTGGCGCTGGTGCTTTGCTTCTACAGTGTTTTTAAAGTTGTGGTGGTGAACACTAGGTAGCGCTGGTGCTTTGCTTCTACAGTGTTTTTAAAGTTGTGGTGGTGAACACTAGGTGGCGCTGGTGCTTTGCTTCTACAGTGTTGCTAAAGTTCTGGTGGTGAACACTAGGTGGCGCTGATGCTTTGCTTCTACAGTGTTGCTAAAGTTCTGGTGGTGAACACTAGGTGGCGCTGGTGCTTCCCTTCTACAGTGTTGCTAAAGTTCTGGTGGTGAACACTAGGTGGCGCTGGTGCTTTGCTTCTACAGTGTTGCTAAAGTTCTGGTGGTGAACATTTCAGAACTCTAACAAAACTTTCAAAATTTTGTTATAAATGGCAGTTTCTAATTGGTTCTGTTCTAAAAATTGCCAATAATGAAATAATAACGAAGTTTTGAAAGTTTTGTTAGAGTTCTGATATGTTCACCACCAGAACTTTAGCAACACTGTAGAAGCAAAGCACCAGCGCCACCTAGTGTTCACCACCAGAACTTTCAGTTTTGTAAGTACTTTAGAACCATTTGGAACCATGGATTGCACAGGCCTAGTAAAAATATAGCAGGGATGTCATTGTGGGAGTCTACAAGAGAGGAAGCTCTTTCTCACCTGAATTGAGTACATGATGATCTTGAAGCAACGGACGGCAAAGATCTTTGGCTCCCAAAGTGTGTGGTTGTCCAGGTGGCTGGAGCAAAAGAAGAGAATTTTTTGCCAAACTTGGTTCAGTTAGTGAAAATACATCCTGCATATCAGATATTTACATTACGATTCCTAACAGGAGCAAAATTACAGTTCTGAAGTAGCAACATAAATAATTTTATGGTTGGAGGTCACCACAACATAAGGAACTGTATTAAGGAGTTGCAGCATTAAGAAGGCTGAGAACCATTGCTTTAAACGCAGGTTGGATTGGCATCTTTCATGACTGTGTATTTCTGGCCCCCTCTCCGTTGGCGCCCCCTTGTGGTGGGGGAGAGGCTTGTGTACCCTAATGAAGTTGCGAGCTATGCTGGCGGTGGCATAATAGCCACTGGTAGGGCCTTTCATGCCAGACAGGTCACAACTGAAGGGTCTGACAAAGAGCGTCAACGGGCAGGATGGCCTCTCTAGCCTTTTGGCAACCATCCTAGGAGAAGGAAAACTGATTTCAAACCTCGGCATATGGTGCTCATTTAACCCTGTAAGGTCAACCATCTAAGAGAAGGAAACTCAAACCAAACCTATGACCTGAGGACCTCGCTGCCACCGTCCTAAGCTTGCTAGGCCCCGGCAGACGAACCTTTGGTTTAAAGCAGACCTGGGCATCTTGCAGCCCGCAGGCCGGATGCGGCCCTCTGGCCAATGCTGTCTCACCCTTGGCTCCCTCAAGGCTTCGTCCTGAAGAGAGGGAGGTGATCTCCCATTGGGGTGGCTACATGTTGAAGAAGCAGACGTGAAGAAGCAGGCAGGCAAGCAGAACGGAGGGGAAGGGAAGGAAGGGGGGAGAAGAGGAGGAGCGGCCAGGAGCAAGAGCATGCCTTCGCCCTCCTCCTCCTCCTCCCTTCACTTCCTCCTCGCGTGCTGCCCCCTCCCTCTTGCCTTTCCCTTCTTCTGTTTCCACGCGCTGCCCCCTCCCTCTTGCTCTTTCCCTTCTTCTGTTTCCTGTCTTCCTGTTTCCTTCTTTCCTTCCCTCTCTCTTTCCCCCTTTCATTCCTTCCCCTTTCCACCACCTGAATGCAAGAGGGAAGGAGGGGGAGTGCCGCGAGGGAGAGGAGGCGGGGCCAGAGTGGGAAAGGGGCGGGGCCGAGGCCAGAGCGCACGCACGGGGGGGGGGGCGCATCCATTCCCTCCTGCTCTTCTCTTCTGCCTCTTTGGGCAAATTGAGGATTTGTGCCAAGTTTGGTCCAGATCCATCATTATTTGAGTCCACAGTGCTCTCTGGATATAGGAGAACTACAACTCCCAAACTCAAGGTAAATGCCCAGCAAACCCTTTCAGTACTTTCTGTTGGTCTCATGAGAGTTCAGTGTGCCAAGTTTGGTTCAAGATGGCCGAATGGCCATCTGTGAGGAATGCTTTGTGTTTTTCCCTTATGGCAGAAGGAGGTTGGACTGGATGGCCCTTGGAGGTCTCCTCTTTAACAAGCTCTTGTTGTTGTTGTTATTATTATTATTATTAGCAGAGGCTGAGTGGCCATCTGTGAGGAATACTTTGTGTTTTTCCCTTATGGCAGAAGGAGGTTGGACTGGATGGCCCTTGGAGGTCTCCTCTTTAACAAGCTCTTGTTGTTGTTGTTATTATTATTATTATTATTATTATTAGCAGAGGCTGAATGGCCATCTGTGAGGAATACTTTGTGTTTTTCCCTTATGGCAGAAGGAGGTTGGACTCGATGGCCCTTGGAGGTCTCCTCTTTAACAAGCTCTTCTTGTTGTTGTTGTTATTATTATTATTATTAGCAGAGGCTGAATGGCCATTTGTGAGGAATGCTTTGTGTTTTTCCCTTATGGCAGAAGGAGGTTGGACTGGATGGCCCTTGGAGGTCTCCTCTTTAACAAGCTCTTGTTGTTGTTATTATTATTAGCAGAGGCTGGATGAATATTATGCCTTAATATTCAGGGTTATAGGCCTGTGTGGAAAGTCCCTGGGTTATCTGAGTTCCTTTCCACACATCTGAATAAAATCCCATGTTATCTGCTTTGAACCAGATTATATCCCAGTGTGGACTCAGATAACCCAGTTCAAAGCAGATATTGTGGGATTTTCTGCCTTAATATTCAGGGTTATAGGCCTGTGTGAAAGTTTCCTTATGGCAGAAGAAGGTTGGACTGGATGGCCCTTGGAGGTCTCCTCCTACTCTAGGAACCTGTTGTTGTTATTGTTGTTATTATTATTATCAGAGGCTGAATGAATATTATAATTATTATTATTATGAATAAATTCAGGGGCTTATGATACTCACATTTAGTTGAGTTCAGTCTTAAAATATATTATATGGCTCTCACTGAAATAAATTCCCAAATATTTTGCTTTTATGTCTCTGAGTCAAAAAGGTTCCTGACCCCTGATATAATGAATCACAAATGATACCAATGTTCACATTTTGTTAACCATTGTTTTGTAAACTTTTAGTGAATAAATAAAAACCTTTCTTTTTCATTGCTCATAACATATACTCTTATCAGTCTTATTAATATATCAAAAACACAATGTAGTGCATTTTTTATTATTATTAAAGAAATTCAATTGATATTATGTAGAATGTAGTTCAGCCTTTAGGTGCGGCCCTCCATCATATTTTTTGGTTCTCGTGTGACCCCTTGGAAAAAATAATTGCCTACCCTGGTTTAAAGGGTGAGGCCAGTTCTATGCACGCTGCGTTCCACCAAAAAGGTCCATTGCACAGGCTCGAAGGACACATCCTACTTCTGAATCATCAACGCGCTTGTGGAAAGCATGGGATGAGTCTTTCCTGAATCTTCGTTCGTGAAGAAAAGCCAAGATTTCTGGCCTGGATGACCTTTGGGGTCCCTCTCAACTTTATTGTTCTGTAAATACTGATAGAAGGAATGCTAGGTCTGTGGGTTCAGGAGAGCATACCAAGCTTTTTTTCCCAGTTGGATCAGGAAAACATTACACAGTACTAACTATGCAAGAAAAACGAGGGACTTACATGAGGACTGGCTTGATGGCGTTCTTGATGTTTCCGTAAGCGGCCCGTGCGAGGAGTTCCCTCAAGCACCGCTCCGCCAGCTCCGCCGGGACCTCCTTCTCCTTCTCGGTGGTTTGCAATGGAGATGGAGAACGGCTGAAGGAAGCAGAGAGGAAAAAGGGAACGGAGGGGATATCACATTTCACATCCACAGCCCAAACTACCATGTTGTTTTGAAGGTGCCTTACATTGCAGGACAGCCAAGAGCAAACTTTGCCCCTCCCTCCAGGTGTTTTGGACTCCAACTCTCACAATTCCTAACAGGAATTGTGGGAGTTGAAGTTCAAAACACCTGGAGGGAGGGGCAAAGTTTGCCCATGCGTGATCAGTTGGAGCATGCAAGAAATCAGTTAGTGTGGTGTGTGTCAACTGTAAAATAAGATGCATGAAGCCGATTGGTCGGATTATGCCTGGGGAGCTGGCCGAGCCTGGGACTTTTGGTTACTGTTACATTTTTCAGACTTGAGTTATGCAGGTGCTTGGAGAAATTTATTTTATTTATTTATTTATTTACAGTATTTATATTCCGCCCTTCTCACCCCGCAAGGGACTCAGGGCGGATTGCAATGTACACATACATGTCAAACATTCAATGCCATAGACACACATATAGACAGACAGTCAGAGGCTATTTAACTTCTTTCTGGCCACCAGGGCAGCTGTCGCTTCACCGTCCAACACCGTCATAAATTTGTTAAGTTAGCCTCCCCACACATACCATAAATTTCCCTTGAAATGCAAGACAGGATCAAGACCTTCTCCTTATCCCGTCACCAAGTCCTATTGTCTTACATCGACGATATAAGAAAGACATTCTCCATCATTGCCCCACGCTCTGGAATTCCTTGCCGCCGGAGGTCAGGTCACTCTCGACCTTCTGACCTTCTGAAAAGCATGTAAAACCTGGCTATTTCGGCAAGCTTTTAATGTTGAGTCAGTCTAGCCATATATATTAGTTTTAGTGAGTACCGTTGTTTTAATGTGATATTTTAATGTTTACCACTGTATTTTAGCGCTTAATGTCCATTGTTGTTTACTTCTTCTGGATTGTAAGCCGCCCCGAGCCACCAGGGAGTGGCGGCTAAGAAGTTGAACAAATAAATAAATAAATAAATAAATAAATAAATATACTGTCTTTCGGGTTGCAATGGTCGACAACAAGCTACACAAAATTGGCCGGAGCTCACTACGACGCCACTGGCTCTTCCCGAACTCATGACCTTTCGGAGAAAGGAGGAGGAGGAAGGAGCTGGAGGCCTACGCATACTTAAGGTGCGTCCCTTCGTGTGCCGCCTAGCAGAAAGGGCCGCCTGGTGCCAGCGCGACCAGGTACGGGTACGGCTACATTCGGGGTACAGCTTACATTAGCCGACCCCCCTGACACCCCCGATCTTACAATCGGGGGTGTCATACTTTCGGGGAAACACGGTAGGTGGTACCTAAATTTCCTACTTGACAGATGCAACTGAGATCCGAGGATCAAGACCTTCTCCTTATCCCGAGCACCAAAGCCTATTGTCTTACATCGACGAGAAGAAGGACATTCTCCATCATTGCCCCTACGCTCTGGAATTCCTTGCCGCCGGAGGTCAGGTCACTCTGCGACCTTCTGACCTTCTGAAAAGCATGTAAAACCTGGCTATTTCGGCAAGCTTTTAATGTTGAGTCAGTCTAGCCATATATATTAGTTTTAGTGAGTACCGTTGTTTTTAATGTAATATTTTAATGTTTACCACTGTATTTTAGCGCTTAATGTCCATTGTTGTTTACTTCTTCTGGATTGTAAGCCGCCCCGAGCCACCAAGTTGAACAAACAAACAAACAAACAAATAAATAAAGATACTGTCTTTCGGGTTGCAATGGTCGACAACAAGCTACACAAAATTGGCCGGAAGCTCACTACGACCCGGGCTGGCTTCGAACTCATGACCTTTCGGTCAGTAGTGATCTTAATGCAGCTGACACCCAGCCAGCTGCGCCACAGTCCCGGTGGTTCGCCACAGTCACGGTGCAGAGAGAGAAGCCGAGAGAGACAGAGTTTGGAGTGTGCTCTTTCTTCATGTGCTGCTGAAGGAGTTTATCAAAATGGACAAAGAAAGACCATTTTAAATCTCTCATAAAATGACATTATGTGAGTCAATGCAACTGATCACATGATTGTAAATATGTTGTTCTGATCCACGAAGAGAACTACTTATTCTTTATTATTCATCTACATGGCATATTTTCTTTCTCTAGCAAGGCAGTGTGTGGGCTGATCAAACATGACTGGGACTGTGGCGCAGCTGGATGGGAGTCAGCTGCATTAAGATCACTACTGAGTTCAAAGCCAGCCCGGGTCAAAGTGAGCTCCCGACCAAAATTGTGTAGCTTGTTGTCGACCTTTGCAGCCCGAAAGACAGTTGCATCTGTCAAGTAGGAAATTTAGGTACCACTTTGTGGGGAGGCTAATTTAACTGGTTTATGAGGCCATAAAAATCTCCAGGAAGTATGCAAAGAATGAGGAAGCGACAGCTCCCCTGGTGGCCAGAAGCTGGAATGTTAAATAGCCTCTGAGTGTCTGTCTATATATGTTGTGTGTCTATGGCATTGAATGTTTGCCATGTACAGTATATGTACATTGTAATCCTCCCTGAGTTCCCTGCGGGGTGAGAAGGGCGGAATATCAATACTCTATATAAATAAATAAAGCTACATGTGGCTTATTTGATATTATGCCACACGGTCTAGCTCTTCCAGGGCTACTCCCAATCATCCTAAATGTTAGGAGCAATTTGTTGTCGGGGGGGAGGGAATGCAAACGCTTGCAGATGACACCCAAACACACCTCTCCTTTTCCTCTATGTGTTGAAGGTTGAACAGCAGGGATGGGACAATCTTGTCCATATGTTGTGGGTCCCAGATGTTGGCCTGCAGCTCGTCGTTCACCGTCTTGCGGACCACACCTTGCAGGCCTTTAATGCCCGACATCCGGATCCTATTTCGAAAAGTGTGGGGGAAAAGTTAACATTATCCAGATGTTAAGAAGATGGGAATCCATCCCTTTCAAGGTATTTCCGCATCTGCAAGCCGCAAATCTTGACATACAAAGCCATCTCATAAAATGTTCGCACACAAGGCTTGTAAACAGAGGCTGGATGGCCATCTATCGGGGGTGCTTTGAATGCAATTTTCCTGCTTCTTGGCATAACGGGGTTTGACTGTATGTCCCACCAAGTCTCTTCCAACTCTAGGTGTCTATGATTCTATAACCAAGATGCACAGAACACTCTTCTGCCTGGCAGGAGGACACCATTAAAGCCCACCTGACAGATGGCCATCCAGATATTCCTCAGATATATAAACTTCACTTCCCTAGTTTCCAACAGACCTCACAACCTCTGAGAATACCTGCCACAGATGTGGGCGAAACGTCAGGAGAGAATGCTTCTGGAACATGGCCAGACAGCCCGGAAAACTCACGGAAAACTCACAGCAACCCATCCAGACTCTGTTTCAAAACTCCCAGAGTAGGAGTCGACTTCCACTAGAGCAGTGTTTCCCAACTAGTGTGCCGTGGCACACTAGTGTGCCATGAGCGATCAGCAGGTGTGCCGTGGGAAACTGGCACTCTTCCCCCTCTTAGCAGCTCTTTCTCCCTCTTTCCATCCCCAAAGATCCTCCCCGAGGCAAAGGAAGGGCTCAGCCAAATGCCGGAAGCTCCACATCAATGAGCTGGGCAGTGAGCGAACCTGGGAACATCAGGAGGCTGAAGCATTCACAGGTTTCCAACAAACAAATTGAGCCTCTCCACTTGGAAATGGTTTTTTTTTACTATTTTACTGGATTTTTTGAGAGTTGCCCCCCCCCCAAGGAACTGTTTATAACAGCTTCATGACATCCATAGTTATCTGGAAGCAAGTTTCACTCAGGTTGAAATTGCACAAGAGTCTGGAGAACAAACCCTATGAGGAGCGGCTTGAAGAGCTGGGCATGTTTAGCCTGAAGAAGAGAAGGCTGAGAGAAGACATGATAGCCATGTATAAGTATGTGAGAGGAAGTCATATATATGTTGTGTTCATTGAAACAGGCCCAGGTTTCACACTGAGTGTATAAATACATTTAAAAACATAGTAACTATATGTATTACTGTGTTAAGAGTGTCATTTTGGTTGGTGGTGTGCCCCAGGATTTTGTAAATGTAAAAAATGTGCCGTGGCTCAAAAAAAGGTTGAAAAACACTGCTCTAGAGTAGGAAGTGAAACCTCCACCAAATGTCATCTAATGCTACCTCCTTCAGGGTAGTCATAATCAAAGCCCTCTTGGAAGATGGTCAACTATGGAAGAAGATGCCACCAGACTCCCAGGCGGCATGTATTCCACTAAAGTTGAAAGGGATTCCTAAATGCCATCTAGTCCCAACTTCATCCTTCTATGGAGGAAGACCCGATGCAAACCCTCCAGGCAGATGGCCATCCATCCTCTGCTTAAAAGGCTCCAGAGAAGGAGACTCTCCCAGACACTAAGGTAGAATATCCCACTGCTACACAGGTCTTACTATCCGGATGTTATTCCTAACATTGAAGTGGAATCTCTTTTCTTGCAATTTGGATCCACTGCTCTGAAGACCCAGCAAAACTACAACTCCCAGGATTGCCTAGTATTTAGTCATGGCAGTAAACTGGTGTCAAACTGTATTCATTCTGCAGTGTAGATTTCCCTTCAAAGGCACACAGTCATAACATGTCTCCAACAGGAATTGTTGAGGCCGAGAGAAAGAAGCTGTGGTGAGGTGGTTATTTGTGTGTTGATCACATGTTTGTTTATATGGTTTAGAAGGGACATTTGTATTTGAAATGGGGTTGAATGTTAGACAGACCCTAAAGGGTTAACTATCATAGTAAAGGCATTTCCCTCCTAGGAGAATGTGTTGTCATAGTAACAGTGGGCGGAGCCAGCCAAGGCTAGCTTTAGAATGTTCAATTTGAATGTTCTGAATCAGTTGCCACCTCGAATTTCCCTGGGTACTGGTTGTGGGGGTCGGGAGCAGGTCAGGGTTTGCCCTCCCTTCTGCTCGAGATCCCCGTGTACAACTGGTGGGCCACTGTGTGATACAGAATGCTGGACTAGATGGGCTGAGGTCCGATTCAGCATGGCTCTTCTTATGTTCTTATGAATCTGACAGTTGGAGAATGTCAGTTGGCCAGCTGCTGTGAGCAGAGTGGGTTGGAATTAGCAGTTGCTGAAGCTGCTAGCTGTCTGTAGGAACTGCAGTGTGCAGTTCAGTTCTGTGTGTGGGTTTAGGGAAACCCAGGTTAAGGACAAGTGTAGTCCTAGGGTTGAGAGTAACCCAGTATTAAGTAGTTACTTGTGACAGTAACTGTGTAAGGGGAGAAACCCCAGTGTTACATTGTTTAAAGTTCCAAGTTTGTACCTCTTCGGAGCCATTTGAAACCACCTAAGCTTTGAGCCCATTTGTGTAAAATAAACTGTTAAACACTTACAACAAAAAACATCTGTGGAAGTCGTTTATTCACCAAGACCCTCACATCCAGTGGTCAAGCATTGACAAATGGTGGCAGCAAGAAAATATTAATAAAGAAGAAAACCTTGAGTATTGGTGGCAGTCCTGCCACACAGTTTAAAAAAGTCAAGGCATGGTTACAGACTTGTTCACATTTGGTGGCAGCAGTGGGATTGCCTGCCCTGCCACGTTTTAATAAAGGTGAACAGTAAACAATCGAATCTTCACAGAAGCCTATAGCCAGAAACGCAAAACGGTCTACTCGTGAGCAAGAGTCAGATGAGGAGCAAGAAAGAAAGAGAGTAAGGCAAATACTTAACGAGTCTTGTGGAGATGAAACGTTTCTGAGTTTTTCAGAGGATGATGGGAGTGGGGATGAGGAGTTACAAAGATCGGAAGGGGAGTCTAGTGAGATGGATTGGACTAAGGTGCAACAGATACGGGATGTTTGTTTGGAGCCCACTAGTAGTGATTCCTTTGAGGGATTCACGGGAGATGGGGACTGGAGTGGTGGGAATGGAACTAATGAGAACTGTTGGAGTGAGTTAAGTCGTTGCAGAAGGCGCATCGCTTGGCAAGAGAGGCAGAGGGCGGCTAGGGCTGGGTTGCTGGCAGCTGAAAGGGATGAGATCGGGGCGTTGCCGCAATTAAGCCCCGAGGAGGACTGAATAAAGAGGGCTTGCAATTAACCATTCTTTGCAGCTGGCAACGAGTTATTCTTGCCATCCAGGCCTCTTGTTGCTGGGTTGCTGCTGGTATGATTGTTGGACGTGGATTTCTGGACGTAGGATTTTCTTTTGACGTGGATTTCTGGACGTTGGTATCGTATCCTGTGGGTTTCCACATCTTGTGTTCTTTCCTCGGCTGCACCACCTTAATTCCCTGTGTGCTAGATCTCGCTGTTTCCCCGTTTGGATTCCGGACTGAATTGACTTCGCTTCTTTGTTGGTTTTCCTCCCAGATTGATTGAGGACAGCTTTGACAACTCTACTTTGTTTACTTCCCTCCCGGATTGATTGAAGAACTGGCTGTTGCTGGGTTGCTGCTGGTCTGAACATTGGACATGGATTTCTGGACGTAGGACTTTCTTTGGACGTGGATTTCTGGACATTGGTATTGTATCCTGTGGGTTTCCACATCTTGTGTTCTTTCCTCGGCTGCACCAACTTAATTCCCTGTGTGCTAGATCTCGCTGTTTTCCCGTTTGGATCCCGGACTGACTTGACTTTGTTTCTTTCTTGATTTTCCTCCCAGATTGATTGAAGGACAGCTTTGACAACTCTACTCTGTTTACTTCCCTCCAGAATTGATTGAAGGACTGGCTGTTGCTGAGTTGCTGCTGGTCTGATCATTGGACATGAATTTCTGGACGTAGGACTTTCTTTGGATGTGGATTTCTAGACGTTGGTATCATATTCTATGGGTTTCCACATCTTGTGTTCTTTCCTCGGCTGCACCACCTTAATTCCCTGTGTGCTAGATCTGTTTCCCCGTTTGGATCCCGGACTGACTTGACTTTGCTTCTTTGTTGGTTTTTCTCCCAGACTGATTGAAGGACAGCTTTGACACATCTACTCTGTTTACTTTCCTCCCAGATTGATTGAAGGACTGGCTGACGGCGTTTCTGCTTCCCGCACCTCTGTGAGCGCTAGCTCCTGAGCAACGCGGTTTCTACCTGCTATTTAATCTACTTTTCGTTACTTGTCTTATCTGGCTTGGTTGTGTCTTCTGTTTGACTGAGCCCTTTCACTCTGCCTTGCAGTGCCTCTGGGCATCTTTTGAAAAGCTGTTAGAAAGCTTGAAACCTTTGTTATTATAATCTTACTGTTTACTTTACCGTGCCTGGCTTTTTAAGGTGGTCTGGATCACGACAGGAATCTTTCCATAAAGGAACAATACGCCTTTAATGACATCCAAGCCGCCAGATCTAATCTCCAAAAGATAATATTCCAAAAAGATAATAGGTGGCCACCACATTGTTATTTATGGCACCAAGAGATAGTGCCCTGAAATACAGGAAATGATATCCACAGTAAGATAGGAATCCCATCTATTTGTGCAGGAACTGTGTGTGCAGAGGTCTATTTTTAGGATATTATCTTTTCTTGGGAGATTAGCACCGGTTGTTTGCATGCTGCTAAAAATGTACAATATGACCTGGCATCTTTTGATGCCTTGTTTGAAGACTCCCTGTGTTCTTAATAGGATTGGGTCTTGGATTCGTGGCAGCTAAAGTGACGTCAAACGGCATTCATTCGACAGTGCGGATGCAGCCCCAGTTTTCATAAGTCAAGGAAAAAAGGCGGAAAGTGATAAGAGAACAATTGGGACTTTATAAAAAGCAAATAGAAGGGGAAAGTGGATTAATTGAGACTATTGCTGCCAATTGGAGACTATTGGTAAAAGTTGGAAGTCTCTCCTAGCACCGGGAATGTGGTGCAACTGGCTAAGTGTCATCTGCATAAGATCTCTCTGACCAGTAGGTAATGAGTTCGAGGCCTGCCCGGGTCGAGGTGGGTGCTTGACCTTTAAGTGTAGCCTGCTGTCGACCTTTGCAGCCCGAAAGACAGTTGCATCTGTCAAGTAGGAAATTAAGGTACCACATTAAGTAGGGAGGCAAATTTTGACTGAATTATGAGGCCATTAACGAACTCCAGGAATGCTGAGGAATGCGGAAGGAACAACAAGTGATGCTGGGAATGCTGAGAGATGAGGAGAGCGTTAGCTCCCCCTGGTGGCCAGAGTTTGCCACTGTTCGTCTATATGTGTGTATATGGAAAAGGGCAGGGATTGCCTGCTAAGTATGTGCACCTGTAATCTGCTCTGAGTCCCCTTCGGGGTGAGAAGAGCAGAATATAAATAAAGTGTATTATTATTATTATTATTTGTGGGGTTGCAAATTGGGGAACAACAAAAACGAAGCAGAGTTTTAGCATGGCAATGTCTGCTATAAACAAAACGAAGCTAATTTTGGATTCAGACAAGGTAGACTATTCTCTTTTTTTTTTACCTGTCACTTGCCACCAATATAACAAAGAGCACTTTCAAACTCTTCAGCGGTTTCATCCGCTGCCACGAAATATAAAGGAATAGAGTTTAATTTATTTAAGGATTTAAAACTGCATTGAGCTGGAACGCTCTCCTGGCAGAAACACCTTTGAAAACCCATCACCGTTATTAACAAGGTTAATAACTTTGGCTCACAGGAGGTGAAACTAACGTGATTTCTTCTTCAAATAAGGTATGCTGCCACCATTGGACTCTTGATTGCTGCAGGAACTGATTTAACCCTTACTGATAGAGGCACTCTTGAGGTAGTTGTTTGAACAACCAAACAATAAAGTTTATGTGAGAGAACTTACATAAATAATTAACAAGCTTAATGGTTTCAAGATATTGGAATGAATGTGTGTGGTTAAAAATTTTTGTTACTAAGCACAACTTCTTTCTCGGCTATCCAATAGTTTACTGACAAGAACTTTTCTCTCTGCCTAATAAACTTTGACACTGCTACAGATAGTCCAAATTCAGGATCTATCTAAACTACAAATCTCCCTTGATAACTGTAGATTTTTATGCGCCAGCTATCCCTTCTAGCCACCTGATCACTGACAGGCCTTTTCTTTCTAACACACACTAACCCTGACCCTTCTCTTCTTCCCAAACTCAATCTGCTACTCTCTTCTTCAAGACCCAGTCTCAATCTCCTGTCAGATTTCAAAATATCTCCTCTTGAGAGCATTTTTTCTTCTTTTTCCAAGTTAGGCTCCTCCCCTTCTCTACCAGCCAATCCTACTTCCCTCATTTCCCTCCAGGCCACACTTAGCCTGGAGGGAAATGAGGGGAGTAGGATTGGCTGGTAGAGAAGGGGGTGGAGCCTAACTTGGAGAAAGAAAAAAACCATTAAGCTTGCACTTAGCCTGGAGGGAAAAGAGAACCCAAGATTGGAAATGAGAACCCAAGATGGAAATGAAAACCCAAGATGGATATCTCCATTACATCCCATCTAAAATGGCTGCCAAGGTTTTGGGCCTAGCTTTTCAGGCTTCTCCCAGCCTCCCAGGTAGGGGTTCACTACATCTGCATCTACACTGAGGATATTAATGTGGTTTGACAACACTTGAACTGCCATGGCTCAATGCTGTGAGATCCTGGGAGTAGAGAAGGCTCTAAACTAGTGGTTCTCCCCAGATGTTTTGGCCTACAACTTCCAGAAATCCCAGCCAGTTTACCAGCTGTTAGGATTTCTGGGAGTTGAAGGCCAAAACATCTGGGGACCCACAGGTTGAGAACCACTGCTCTAAACCTTGCAAAACTAGAACTTCCAGGATTCCATAGCATGGAGCCACGGCAGTGAAAGCAATGTCAAGCTAGATTCATTCTCAGTGTTGATGCACCCAGTGTTAACTTCCAACTCCAGCCTATGCATCCATAATAGAAAATAGCAAAAGAACATAATAATAATAATAGTCATCATCATCATCGTCATGACATGATATGAGGATTTAAAGATCAAACTGCAAAGACTCCGGCACAAGCCAGTCAAGGGGGTCCCAGTGGTGATCGGCACACTGGGTACAGTGCCTAAAGACCTTGGCCTGCACTTAAACACAATCGGCACTGACAAAATTAGCATCTGCCAGCTGCAGAAGGCCACCTTATTGGGATCTGCACGCAATTTGCCGATACATCACACAGTCCTAGACACTTGGGAAGTGTCCGACGTGTGATCTAATACAACAGCCAGCAGAGTGATCTTGTTTGCTGTGGACTCATCTTGTTGTGTTTCTAATAATAATAATAATAAATTTTTGCAATGTTTATGTGTTTTAACTGTGCTGTGGACCAGTCTTGAGCCAGAAAGAGGGGCGGGTAAGAAATATAACAACGACAACTACTACAACAACAACAATATATTGATACTCCACCGTTTCCCTGCCAAAGGAGACTCAAAGCAGTCAACACTCAAAACCGTAACAATGCACAAAGTAAAACCTAATGCGTGTATATGTAGGATGTGTGCATATGTGTGTGTGTGTGTATGCGTGTGTATGTATATGTGTGTGTGTGTGTACCTCATTCTCTGCCTCTCAGATCTCGCACCTGCGCACCTGCACCGCTTCACTGCCGTCTTCAGGAGCGAGATCCGAGAGGCAGAGGAGGAGGGACGGTCATAGGATACAAGGGCGGGCTAGACAGGCAACAGAGGTGTGTTTTTCTGGGCCCAGAGCCACTCTATTTCATTTTTCCATACCCCGAGCGCCCCAGATGCCTGCAGCTTGCCACGCCCTTCACTTACACCTTCACCTCACCACCGGGACCGGATTAAGTCCACGAATCCTGATGAATGGGTTTTCTTCTACCGTACTTTTACAGCGTCGCCCTTAATGCTTTCCTACAGTCGCTACATATGGCAGGGACGCGGCCACTGCCATTTTTGAGCTCCCCTCATTTATATTCTGCCCTTCTCACCCCGCAGGGGACTCAGGACGGATCACAATGCAGAAATACAGGCAAACATTCAATGCCCTTTGACATACAAACATGTAAGACAGACACACAGAGACAATTTAACATTTCAGCTTCTGGCCACTAGGGGGGAGATGTCGCACTCCTTCACTCCTTTTACACAATTCCTGGAGATTTATGGCCTCATAAATTAGTTAAATTAGCCTCCCCACAGCGTGGTACCTAAATTTCCTACTTGAGAGATGCAACTGTCTTTCGGGTTGCAAAGGTCAACAACGAGCTACACAAATGGTTGAGTGCTCACCCCAACCCGGGCAGGCCTCAAACTCATTACCTTCTGGTCAGTAGAGATCTTATATAAGATGGCGTATATAAGGCATATAAGACTACCCCTGACTTTTAAGAATATTTTCTTGGGTTAAAAAGTAGTCGTATATACCAGAAAATACGGTATGTTTCTCAGCAAGCTAATTATGGAGTGGCGCTCCTCTGCAAAGAAAACAGCTGGAGAAAACAGTGGATCTCCATTGGGGGCCAGACCGGGGTGGGAGGAACCCCGCAACTGGTTTCCTTTTCAGCCAGGAGGGGCCTCGGGAGGCATGAATGCACAGGCCTTCTTTTCTGTGATCGGTAATTAATCCAGCGGGGAGCGTGAGTCACCCGCCTCCGTCAAAGTGAAGAGGGAGATGCTGTCACAGCGATCAGGACGGAACATCACATTCTCCTTTTTGATAAGGAGCTAAAGGCAAAGGCGGTGCTTTGATGTTGAAAGAATGAGAGGGAGGGAGGGAGGGAGGGAGGGAGGGAGGGAAGCGGGTGAAGGGTTTTGGATGTTTTTCAGATGAAGGAAGCAAAATGGGAATGAAAGAAAATGGGAAGGAAGGAAGGAAGGAAGGAAGGAAGGAAGGAAGGAAGGAAGGAAGGAAGTCACCTGAATTGACTCTTACGAAATCTGTGGTTACAGAGACTAAAATGGTTACATTGAAACATTATCCTTTAAACCAGGGGTCGGGAACCTTTTTGACTCAGAGAGCCATGAAAGCAAAATATTTGGAAATGTATTTCAGTGAGAGCCATATATATATATATATATATATATATATATATATATCCTCTCCGCTGCCAGCACGACTGTTTCGAACGTTCGCACAGACAGCCCGAACAACATTAACTCTACAGGAAGCCACGCGCCCCGCTCAAAACCTAACCTCACGATCCCCTCACCCCCTTCAAAATATCCTAAACAAAACACACACACATAAGCACATGGCTCCCAAAAAGCCGCTCCTATGCACACCCACAACCTTCCAACACACACACGCGCCGCAAAAAACCCACCCAACCTTCCAGCACACACACGCGCGCCGCAACCCCCTTCCAACACACACACGCGCGCCACAACCCCCCACCTTCCAACACACACGCGCGCGCCGCAACCCCCCCACCTTCCAACACACACACGCGCGCCGCAACCCCTCCACCTTCCAACACACACACGCGCCGCAAACCACCCCCACCTTCCAACACACACGCGCGCCTCAAACCCCCCACCTTCCAACACATACGCACGTCGCAAAAAAACCCCCAACCTTCAAGCACATACACACATGCCGCCAAACCCCCACCACCACCATCCAACACACACACGTGCGCCGCCAACTCACCCCCCAACACACCAGGCCCCCTCCCTACCAATAGCATTCATACCACATTCCACCCACACTTCCATATCCACTACACACTTCTCCTCACCTCCTTTCCACACTGTACAATCCACACACACGCCCCTCGCAACACCAGACACTCACAAACTTCACTTACCTTCCACTCCAAACTTCCCTCAACACGTTCAGCCGGCACCATCTTGCCACCAACCATCCTACTACACTTCCCAGGACCCATTTCACCAAAACACAGACACCGCGCATGCGCCTCTCAAAAAACCCCAATCACCCGCAAAACTACATTTCCCAGAACACTTTGCAACAACAGACGACCACCACGCATGCGCACATCCATACATTTAAAAAATACACCCGCTAAACCGCCTGACCCCTTCCCAGCTACAAAAAACCCTGCCTCCTACACATACACACACAAAACCCACTAACAAGCATTCCAACACCCACACAAAATCCCCAAACACAAAACATTGCCTTACCTTGCACACCAAAGACACCAAACACACTCAGCCGGCGCCATCTTCCCTCCTATCATCCCTACTTCCCTCCTGCAATGCAAAACTACAGTTCCCAGGACACATTTCACCAAAAACACGGCCACCGCGCATGCGCCTCTCAACAATTCAAAACAAACCCGCCAATAACAACACATCTTTCCTAACGGCTGAGGCTACAGTGACCACTGTCAGAACCTCCCATCCCTCTGCGACGAGACTCAAGGATTGCAGTGCTAATGTGCTCCTCCGTCTCCGACTGCTGACCCACACAACTACCCTTACCGAACCTCGCTGCCCTCATGGATTACCCCATCAACAACCGTAGACACAACCCTTTACCTACAGTGACAAAGTGTCTACTCTGAAAACTTCTCTCCTTCCTTCTTCGGTAAGTACCTATTGCTCTACTCATACTTCCAAAGTGATAGGTTGGCAGAAGCTGGGGCTAATGCTGGGACCTCACCCCACTTCCTGGATTCCATTAGAAATGAGGGGGCTCATTTCTAACCCTACCACCAGGCATTCCTCATACATGCCTCCAAGTTCCTCTAGCCGCCATGACTGCCTGCATGGACCACCGTTACCTACCCAACACACTTATATTTCCATACTTCCAAACTGATAGGTTGGCAGAAGCTGAGGCTAATGCTGGGACCTCACCCCACTTCCTGGATTCCAACTACTAACCTTTTGCCCAACAACTTCCACACCTCCGCGCTTTACTCATTGCTCAAAAGGTTAACATTTCCCCCCCTTATATTAAGTCCACTTCACCCTATTCAGGAGGGGGGGGCTCATTTCTAACCCTACCACCAGGCATTCCTCATACATGCCTCCAAGTTCCTCTAGCCGCCATGACTGCCTGCATGGACCACCGTTACCTACCCAACACAGCTGTACCTATTACTCTACTTATATTTCCATACTTCGAAACTGATAGGTTGGCAGAAGTTGGGGCTAATGCTGGGAACTCACCCCACTTCCTGGATTCCATCTGATAACCTTTTGCCCAACAACTTCCACACCTCCGTGCTTTACTCATTGCTCAAAAGGTTAACATTTCCCCCTTATATTAAGTCCACTTCACCCTATTCAGGAGAGGGAGGGGCTCATTTCTAACCCTACCACCAGGCATTCCTCATACATGCCTCCAAGTTCCTCTAGCCGCCATGACTGCCTGCATGGACCACAGTTACCTACCCAACACAGCTGTACCTATTACTCTACTTATATTTCCATAATTCCAAACTGATAGCAGTGAGTTATTTCACTAATATAAGTACTAAACATAGAAGACATGCTTATTTTTTATGCTACTAACAATACTATTTAAACTAGGCAGACATTCTTAGAGCACCAGACTATGCCACAGCAACGCATGGCCGGGTACAGCTTGTGTGTGTGTGTGTGTGTGTGTGTATACACACACTGTATATATACTGTATATAGACTGAAGTCAACTAAATGTGAATATATACGTACATACAATGAGAAAAGGATCCCCCCCCCCCCCCGCAAAATGACGGGACACTTCAGACCTGGCTCTGCAAAAGGCATGCTCAGGACTCTGGAAAGGAAGAGAAGGAAGGAAGGAAGGAAGGAAGGAAGGAAGGAAGGAAGGGGAAAAAAGAAAGACAGGAAATAAAGGAGGGGGAAAGGAAGAAAGAAAAGAAGAACGAACTACGGAAAAGGAAGAAAAGTAAAGCAGGAGAGAGACAAGGAGGGGAAAAGAAAGAAGGAAATGGGGAGGAAAGGAAAGGGTGGGGAAAAGAAAGGAAAGGGAGTGAGGAAAAAGTAAAATAATGAAGGGGAAAGAAGAAAAGAAAGAAGGGGAGAGAGAGAAGGAAGTGAAAAGAAAGGAAGGAGAAGGAAAGAAAGACTTGGGGGGAAAGAATAGAAGAGGAAGGAAGAGGGAGGGAGAATGGAGGAAAGAAGGAAGGGGAGAGATGGAGGGAAAAGGAAGGAGAGAAGGAAAGAATGGAAGAGGAAGGAAGGAACGGAGAGGGAGGGAGAAAAGAAGGCAGGGAGAAAGGGAGGAAAAAGAATGAAAGAAAAAGAGAGGGAAAAAGAAAGGAAGAGAAAGGAAGGGGGAGGAGGACGCGGGGCCAAGGCGGACCTTGGCATCAACGTTGGCAAGGCAGTCCTTCCTGAAGGCATCGAAGAGGTCGCGGCTCTTGAGTTGCCCGACAATGAGGGCGATGAGCTGGGCATCCCCCGGGGGCAGCGAGGCCAGGTCCACCTCCCCCCCGAGGCCCATGGCGGAGGACAAAGAGGAAGACGAGGACGACCCGGCGAAGAGGGCGCAGGGCCCCGAACACAGGGGGGATGAGAAAGAGACAGCGATGGCGGCGCGGAAGCGGCAGTCACGGCGCATTTGCGTCACTCCTCCCTGCTGCATGCTGGGAAACTTAGGCCCGGGCTGCTCCGGAGAGCCAGATGCAATCATGAAAAGAGCCACATTTGGGTCCCAAGCCGTAGGTTCCCTACCACTACTTTAAACAGTGTTTCTCAACCTTCCTAATGCCGCGACCCCTTAATACAGTTCCTCATGTTGTGGTGACCCCCAACCATAACATTATTTTCGTTGCTACTGCATAACTACCATTTTGCTACTGCTATGAATTGTAATGTAAATATCTGAGATGCAGGATGTATTTTCATTCACTGGACCACATTTGAAACAAATGCCTGATATGCCCATATTTTAACCTTGAGTTTTGGAGTTGTAGTTCAACCTACATCCAGAGAGCACTGTGGGCTCAAACAATGATGGATCTGGATCAAACTTTGCACGAATACTCAATATGCCCAAATTTGAACACTGGTGGAGTTTGGGGAAAATAGACCTTGACATTTGGGAGTTGTACCCTGGGATTTATAGTTCATCTACAATCAAAGAGTATTCTGTCCACCGACTGGAATTGGGCCAAACTTGGCACACAGAACTCCCACGAACAACAGAAAATACTGGAAGGGTTTGGTGGGCATTGACCTTGAATTTTGGTTGTAGTTCACCCATCCAGAGAGCACTTGATGAAAATAGAGTTGTAGTTGCTGGGCTTTATAGTTCACGTACAATCAAAGAGAATTCTGAACTCCAACAATGATGGAATTGAATCAAACTTGGCACACAGAACTCCCATGAACAAGAGAAAATACTGGAAGGGTTTGGTGGGCATCGACCTTGGTTTTTGGAGTTGTAGTTCACCTACATCCAGAGAGCACTGTGGGCTCAAACAATGATGGATCTGGATCAAACTTTGCACGAATACTCAATATGCCCAAATTTGAACACTGGTGGAGTTTGGGGAAAATAGACCTTGACATTTGGGAGTTGTAGTTGCTGGGATTTATAGTTCATCTACAATCAAAGAGTATTCTGAAGTCCACCAACGATGGAATTGGGCCAAACTTGGCACACAGAACTCCCACGAACAACAGAAAATACTGGAAGGGTTTGGTGGGCATTGACCTTGAATTTTGGAGTTGTAGTTCACCTACATCCAGAGAGCACTTGATGAAAATAGAGTTGTAGTTGCTGGGCTTTATAGTTCACGTACAATCAAAGAGAATTCTGAACTCCAACAATGATGGAATTGAATCAAACTTGGCACACAGAACTCCCATGAACAAGAGAAAATACTGGAAGGGTTTGGTGGGCATCGACCTTGGGTTTTGGAGTTGTAGTTCACCTACATCCAGAGAGCACTGTGGGCTCAAACAATGATGGATCTGGATCA